>CAAKHC010018830.1:0-15294 GCA_901007825.1 Macroramphosus scolopax
TGAAAATTATAGGGTCAAGACTGTCAGTAAACATCTCGGTGGGGCCGGCGTGGGACCGGCGGCTCCCGCAGTCTGTTTCAAACTCCACTGTTTCCTAAGTACTTCCTCCATGTGGGCTGACAGGGGGAAAAAAGATTCTTTATTTAGCAACTTTGATAACAACGGGATGGAGGATACATGCGGAGCAAATCCCATTGAGGAATCCACCAGCAGTGATTCTTGTGCTTTGGCTGAGCCGTTATTTATATTTTAAGCACTTTGCTGGAAGTCATACCCCAGATAACTTTTATCGTTTCTCTTTCTTGCTCAGTTACCTCCTTTTGTACTCAGTTAATCTAAGTACAGCCGAGTAAACTGCGTCTGTAGAGACGTGGAGGATTCATGTTCACATTTATTGGCTTCTTAGTTAATGTGTTCCCAGACGTCTCTGTGACGTCGCGATGATCCAGATCGCGTCGCTAACGTGGAACGGATGATCCAGCGACACTCGGGCCTTTTACATCCGTCCAAACATATTTCTTATTGAAACAGGGGAATTCAAGTGTGTGTGATTCAACCAGAGGATTTGTGTGTAAACAGCACCTCTAATGAGTGACAGGTGTGTGTCTGTCTGAGAGCTGCATTGACATAACAGCAGAATTACATGTCGGACTTAGAAGCTTCTAGATCCATCAGCGTGGCTCGTATCGACTCCATTCAAAAACCATGAGCACCACGAGGCCTGGCCGAACAAAAAACTTCATTGTCATATTTTTGTAGAGTATAAGATAAGCCCGCGAGGGTTGTGTGAAAAAAAAATCCCCTACTGCAGCAGAGAGTCGGATTTATAATGGGAGTGAATGCAGCAGAATGACTGACTTACTGCCTCGTTAAGTGTTGATGAGCAAGATCTGTAAATCGCACGGCTTAGCGGTTACATTTGATGAATCACGAGGGATGTGGCAACACTCCAAGCTACGTTTGCTGTCCGTGGACCCAAAATTGTGGCCGTTCCGGCAATTTTTCCGTTAAAAAAATAATTAATTATTTATTTCAAGCAATCAAGTGGAGTTGATCTGAGCCTGTACCTGAGGATGAGACCAAAAGATGAGGGACAAACACAAGACCAAGAAGAAGACGCCATGTTTTATCATGACAGGTAGAGCAGGTACAGAGGAACTATTACTAATAAGTTACTGTACATTATTACAGAGGAATGACAGTAATGAAACAGTGATGGTGGAGTCATGTGGAGTCATGTGTCGATGAGACGAAGGTTCCCTTCCCAGGATCCTTGTTACAAATGGACAAACAAAGCAGTATAAATGCTCCCATCAGTGATTGCAGTGTAACATCTCCTAATGTAAGGTGATGAAGATATAACACATCTCCACTACTGACGTCATGTGGAACACCTCAAAGTGACGACATGCACAGTGACAGTATGAAAACACATCCCAGTGTCAGTCTGTCATTTCAATGGAACCAGTTATTGGGACGCGGCCCAGAAACTGATGTTGTCTTTGGTCTTTGTAAATAAAAGCAACACACGAGCAGAACATGTTCTGGCAAAAAGCAGCTGATCTTAAATCTTCCCAGATTAACCTGTGCTGCACGGGGGAAGGAAACTCACGACATCCTAATTGATCTATTTGTATCATCTAATTTACATGATATCATCGAGTCACATTAAATGTAACATCCACACCCACAGGGGCTGTTTGGGATCGTGTTGAACGCCTGTCGGAGATTATAATGTTTGATTGCTTCTTCCAGAACAGAAAGACAATCAGTAGTTCAGTGGAGGTGTGAGGGGCAGCCGACGGGGAGACGTTAGGACGGGATGTTACATCCAAGGAAGAGACTGCACATTCAGAAGGAATACTCTCGTTATGTAATTGTTTGGAAGATGAAAGATGGTTCTTGATTATGAGTTGCACTTCACACACACTTACTACTGTGTGCTGTCAAATCCTGCAGAGCAGTATATAAATAAATATATATACAGTAGATGGAGCGGCACAGAGACAACGAGAGACATTTGTCTCTTACACGAGCTATTTTCAGCCACAAACACACACATGTAACAAACAATTTGTCATTACAAGATAATGCCATAATATGTTTGCCATGCACTCCCACAACGCTCTGCTCCACGGGCCAGTTCCATTTACCGATTTGCATATCAACAAACACAAACTGTGTGTGCGTTTGAGTGGATGTGCATATGTGCTCTGGGTCGTTGTGTGTGCGTGTGTGTGTGTGTGTGTGTTGTGTATTGTTATGTAAGCATGCAGCCCCCTCTCTCGCCTCGAGGAAGATGATGGAAACAGTTTGTCATCCTCCCACCTCTCTCTGTCTCTCTCCACTGCTCCTCTTTCTACCGTACAGCCGTTCAAATCAAATGTGCTTTATTGGCATAACAGGAACATTTCAAGTGTAACACAGCTGTGCAGACATACACAAATTGTTAATTAATCCCCCATTTTCAATGCATATCAACAATGATGTAGGTTTGTCAGTTGAGCGGCGTCACCGGGCGTCAGATTCGTTAAGCCCCCTGCACACCTCTGCAGGCTTGCAGGGAGTAGGCGAGTGAATGATCCAGCTGTCTTTCTGGAGGCTCGACAGCGTCTGGAGAGAAAGAGCTAATGTGTGTGAGGGTGAATGAATGCATGAGGGTGAATGAGTTTCTGAGACGTCTGTGCTGCTTTGTATTAAAGAGGGTAGCACCTCGCCAACGCAGGAAGTGCAACATCAGCTTCATGCGTGCAAGAATAAGATAAGAGTGTCCGTCAGGCATCTACAGAGCCAACAGACTCTTTTAGCCGACAGTAAAACCATCAGAATCAACCAACCGTCTGCTGCCTGCCCAGCAGCAGACAGACCTGCTCAGATAGCAACAAGATGCTATGATAAGTTACTCAGAAAGTCTATCAGACTGTTGGTGTTGTTGGGTGTTTTATTCCTGTTACATATTCAACATCCAATAACACGTATCTAATTAGTTTTTTCCTGATATTTTAAAATGTTTCTCCAAAATGCATCTTGACACTTGAATGGAAACGATGTCGTGCATCGTCTCCGTCTCCTTCTGCAGCACGTCTGCTCCGTAATTCAGTCCATTACTGTCACTCTCTATCTCTTATGTATTTTAATATAAAACAGTCCGACCCAATTTAGACTTCTTAAATCAAATATTCATTGCCCACTCACAATTCATGTTTTATACTTTCTGTTCACCCCTGAGAGCCCATTATGAAAATAATCCTTTTTTTTCCCCCCTTGTAGCCTTTGAGTCGCTCCTTTGATTTTCTTTTGAATCTTCTCAGTTCAGTGTCTTATATTTCTCACATTTGTATGAATCTTCTGAACTTCAGTCAATTTGCTGGGCCGCAGATCACTGCGGTGATGAAATATGTATGCTGATATAATGATATCCCTTTGGCAATGCTCAGTTTGTTCATAAAAGAACACAGACTTTCCTTCTTAAGGTCGCATGCATGTAAACAATTTCAAGTACATGCATCACATGTGAGAAGACAAGGTGAACCACATGCAGGAAACATCTTTAGAACCTACCTGGAGGTGGATGTTTGATGACAAAGCGGTCTGATATGTGTACAATCATGCATTTATAGTTTGAAATGAAGAACATATCTTACACTTTTCCCTGCAGTACCCCCCCACACAAACCCACACTACGTTATCATGTCAGAATAGCCTGCAGGATCCCTGGTGATACGATCACCGGGGTGTAAAAATATCTTGACATCTTTTTGGGGGTGTTCTGTGTGGGTGGGATGCAGGTGAATGAGAAGCAACGATGCAGGGTTGTAAACTACAGTATACGAACTAGGTGGAGTCTCAGTTGGAACTATATGTTGGAATGTGGCCTGATTGTGCACATTGAAAACTCTAATGGCAGGTTGAGAGGAACATGATAAACTCCAACAATGAAAAGGCTCTTATTGTCTTTCTATTTATTCTGTTGTAGATGTCAGACAGAAAAATATCGGATGAGGTTTTTTTTTTAGTTTCATGAGGTTTTACAGCACAATGGTGTTATGGGAGACGTTGCACTATGCAACCCACAACCTTGTAATTTTCTGTCCTGCTTTGTTCGCAGCCGTTATTTTAACCCAGGAGTGTTTTGTTTGGGGTGTGTGAGAGCACTGTAATCACAGCGAGACCTTGCTGAGAGGCTGTGTTGTCAGTACATTTCCAAACAAACCTTCGAGCCTTGTTTTGGAGTGTGATCCTCAGCAGCTGCATTATAGGTCAACTAAACTGTGAACTATGAGTTAATGACACAGTACCACACAGTTATTGCACCTAATAGTGCCTGTTAATCCTAAAGTTTCCTCTCAGTTCATTGCTAGTTGCTGATGCTGATGCGGATGCGGATGCGGATGCGGATGCTGATGCTGATGCTGATGCTGATGCTGATGCTGATGCGGATGCTGATGCTGATGCTGGTGCGGATGCTGACGCGGACGCTGACGCTGACGCTGATGCTGATGCTGATGCTGATGCTGATGCTGATGCTGATGCTGATGCTGATGCTGATGCTGATGCTGATGCTGATGCTGATGCTGATGCTGATGCTGATGCTGATGCTGATGCGGATGCTGATGCTGGTGTGGATGCTGACGCGGACGCTGACGCTGACGCTGATGCTGATGCTGATGCGGATACTGATGCTGATGCTGATGCTGATGCTGATGCTGATGCTGATGCTGATGCTGATGCTGATGCTGATGCTTGATGCTGATGCTGATGCTGATGCTGATGCTGATGCTGATGCTGATGCTGATGCTGATGCGGATGCTGATGCTGATGCTGGTGCTGATGCGGATGCTGATGCTGATGCTGGTGTGGATGCTGACGCGGACGCGGACGCTGACGCTGATGCTGATGCTGATGCTGATGCTGATGCTGATGCTGATGCTGATGCGGATGCTGATGCTGATGCTGTGCACAACATGTTCTCTGACTTGAGTCTCATCCCTTGTTTCGCTGCCAAATTTGACCATTGGAGTGTTTTGCTGTTTTTCAGCCAAAACCAACAAGCTTTCGTTCCTCTCACAGTGCAGTTGTTTGCTTTAACAACTCACACTTAGTGTGTTCCTCTCCGTTGTGTGTGTGGCAGCTCAGATAGATTTAAAAATGTCGAAGTTCACTCAGTCCCTTCTTCTAAAGAGGACAAGACTGAAGAACCTCACATCTGTAAACACAGGTTAACTGTGACCCTGAGCAGAATGTACCAAAAGCAGATGAATGAAACTGGAGATAACCCAAGCGCTCTCCACAATCTACGTCCGTCCAGGGAGCTTATGCATTCACACCACCTCAATGCTTTTGCTCTACTATTTATCTGAGTGTACCTTTAGCCTCAGAGTGTGCAGTTGCCGCTGTGTGTAGCTGTGATTACAGAGTGTGCCTTCCAAAGCAAGTGTTAAACACCCAAATACAAAAGCAGCTTTAATACAAAGTCTGCTGCATTTCAAATGTGATTCAATACTGTTGGCTAGAAGGCTTGACCTGCAACCGATGCTTCTTTTCAGCATCGGTTTTGTGCAAACAGCTAAATCACAGATGCCCAGCAGACATAAAACCTGTTAACACTGATCTTGTTCATTGCAAAAGATCAATGCACAACCCTGCAGCTGTACTTAAAAAACGTAGTCCTTATTAGCTATGCATGCTGTGGCAGAGTGGATTGAAGCAGCTGTGACGAGGGATTCATCTAATCTAATATGAAAAAAAAAACGATCTAATCGGTTTGTTTTATTTGTTTATTTTAAGGTTAACCTAAATAAGCTCACCGGCCACTTAATTAGGTACACTATGAATCATGTTTTTGTTAAATTTGTCACAGAGTTATCAACTGAATGGATTATTGACGTCTGCTGCGGTGCTACACTACACTGATATTGAGCGATTCTTCTAATATTTTTCATTACAGCTTCATTAATAAATATTAATCAGAATTATTACAAAAACCAAAACATTACAGGCTCCGTTAGAGTAGAAGTCCCGGCAGAGCTGCTGCATTCGATTACAGCACATTGTACAGGTCGACCTAATTAGTGCGTTTCTGTTTCAGAAGTGCAAAAAACAATATTGTGATATTAATTATCAGCCTTGAATGGTTGAAGAATGATTCCATCTGTCATTGAGTGAGACATTCACAGTCGTGTGACATCCTGCTAATGAGGCTAATGTCAACATATTCACCACAGTGATGTCACCATGCTGAGGTTTACCAGATATGACGTGAAGATCTTAGTTAAGCATGTTAACATGTACGAGGTAACAGTTGAGGCTGATTGCACCTCAGTCGTTTTGCATGTAATTGGAGGAGAGGTTTGCCGGTCGTAACATCTTATCCTGAGCTGTGCATGAAGTTTCATGACTTCTGTATTCAATTCTGAACCAGATTTGACCTCATGGTGGCGCTGCAGAATAAGTCAGTGATCATAGAAGTCCCCCGGCATGATGAATGAGTAGTACGACTATCGTAGCTAAAACATCTGTAGGATTATGTATCACCCTGAGCACCATAACATGCTGTACTGTCCGAGATGAAGGATAACTACAACATATTGTGCTGCTACTGAACCAGCTTCCTGCTCTACATTCCATCCCGGGATCGTGATGCATAGACGAGTTTACATTTTAAAATATATCTTATGTATCTTAAAGCCTCAGTGGTTCTTGATCACTCATAAAAACCAAGAGCTGACAAAGCATTTCCCATCAGATCCTCCTCGGCGTCGTTGATGTATGCCCCTGCATGATGTTATGTTATTGTCTTGTGAACACAATATCGTCTGTTAGCTGTTGATGGATGCCCGGGATGTGTTTTCGGGGAAGTAGTGCTGTGATGTAATGGTGCGGAAACTGCATTGTGGACCCGATATTACGCAGCAGCACCACTTAAAGCACCACTATCAGGCCCTCTCACCACCAAGATCTCCTATTACACGTCTTCCTCTCTCTCTTCTTCTTCGCTGCTTCCCCTTCCTCTGCAGTCATATACATTATGCATTGTGTTTATAACTGGATCTAAAATCAATAGCTGATCAAATAACTCACGTGTGCCTGCATACACATGTGTGTGTGTGTGTGTATGTGCATTACATCATCACTTGTATTTGCATATTCTGTGTAGGTGTTTAAACATTCCCAGGGTTCCATCTGTGTGTTTTCACATTGCTAATCGATCACAGTGACCTTGATGAAGTTCCTCTTTTATTCCTCACAACCCATGAAACCCTGTGAATCTTTCCACCGGCTGCGTCTGACTTTGATTGGTTGGATTTCACCTGTTAACTTGAATGTACCAGTAGTCAGGATGGTCAGAAGCCTGAGCACAAGGAAAACAAACATAAAGCTAAATCATTTAGTCAGCTCCATGTTTTTACTGTTTAAAGAGTAATGGAATGATGTTTTGCTAAGCCCCGCCCTCCACAGCAATGGTCCAATCAGTGCCTCAGCAAGCCAATTTGAATTGTATGAGTGAAAAGGAACCAGTTGTTCCAAAGATGGGACCAGTTCTCATTTTACTCCCCCAAAATCGTACAATAACTCCAAAGATACGCAGGGGGCTACAAGAGGGGGCATGAAAGGGCCGTTCAGTGTCTCCCATCTTCCCTCCATGCCACCCCGCACTTGTCCAGCATGTCACTGTTCTCTCCAGGACCAGTGAAAACTGTACAAAAGACCAGAAGCACTCAGAGATGCCTGACAGAGGTGAAGAGTCAGCAGCTCTTGCTCATCACTGTGCACTTAAGGTTTGTCTAAAGCTCCAGTAGTCTGGCCCAGACCTCCCTGACACCTCCCTGACACCTCCATGACCCTGGGATGGTCTTATCAGGACCCGAGCACAGCAGTGTTAGGACCTGTTGGGTTTCTAGGAGTTATTCTTCTCCGCAATCAGTCGCCTTTTTGACGGCCTTAAAGTCCTCAACAAGTCATGGAAATTAGCAGATGTGAATAACAGCCTGAAGGCGATTACGATATGTCGACTGCTGCACACCCCGACATGCGTGTGAGAGCCCGTTTCAATGCTGCTTGCAGCGCTACTTTTTATTTGATATTTAATCTGCAAATACGAACACAATAATATTATTTGTCTGTGTTGTCAATTCGGCCTTGTTAGTGTTTTTATGTAAATATTTCAGTGATTCAAACGTGCGTGTCCCTGCATTTATTTCATCCTGAGTAGTTTGATTTCCGTCAGATTATAATCAGGGAGAGTTACAAGAGCAAAGTATTTTTCTTACCTCGGTACGACCTTGGTTTTCACTGTCGCTAACAGATGATTGGCTCGTCCCCCTCCCGGACATTTGTTGTCAATGCCAACACTATAAATGTGTGTGTGTGTCAGTATCACACAGGACTACACTTTGCTATTGTTTTGGATGCAAAGCAGATGTTATTGGTGCATCTGGTAATGTGGGGGTGGAATCGGTTTCCCATTCTGAAATCCTTCCTGTCTGTGTTTGTGTGTCTACCGTGGCAGCTGCTTGTGTCTCTGCTCATAAAGACAGGTCCTGTATTTCTACAGCTCCACTTGCATGTGCACGAGGAACTTGTGCGTGCGTTTTCGGCTGGTTCGGTGCAGCAAAGTTCACTAATTCAATAAAGAGTAATTGCGACGTGTTTAGGCAGCTGCTGACCCCTGTTGTTCAAATGGGCAAAGCCATTAACTAAACATAAGGTTTATTCCAGTGGACACACACGGAGACACACACGCAGCCAATGAGTGGAAGGAAGAGCACAGGAAGGCAGCGGGTTAGTTAAGTGGTTTGGGCTTTGGTGATTTTGTATAATGCATCACATGCTGCTTCAAACAACCCTGGTACATGCTTGAAGGCACAGCCGACCATGTACACTATTAATTCACTGGAGAGAAGAAAACAAGAGCTGAACCGTTTCCCAGCAGCAGCAGCGTTACTCTATCATCTCCTGCACGGCTGGAATACAAATATACACACCTCGTAGTTTTAGTGTGGAAACTAAATGTAGCTTGTTATTTTGGACAAGCTCTTTGGCTTCTGTAAATTCCTCCTTTATGTGTGTCGTACTCGGAGGAAGTCGTTAGTCTTGAAGGGGACCGAATTATATTACTTTGACATGTAAACACACAAAAACAAAACAATTTCCTATTTCAATCCTACGTGATAATAATACATGTATAAGTAATCTCTCCTTCCTTGCCAGTTGTTGCGTAACCATGGTAGCGAGTACCAACTCCCTGCATGTGTTCACATCCAGATCTTGGGGAGTGATGAGTGACTATCCCAGACCCCCCTATTGGAGCCTACAGGTGGATGCTGGGGTGGATGCTGGGTGGAGGTGGGGCTGAGGCAGCAGGCAGTGATGCTGATACAGTTCAGCGGCGACATTGACAGGCAGAGGGAGAGATGGGAAATCCCTTTGGTTTAAAGCCGGGCAGCTCGAGTTGACTTCCAGAAGGAGCTCGCAGGCGTCGCCTCATATCGATACCTCACACGTCATAACCAAAAGGAGATCACAGCCTGGTCATATCTGAAGATGAGACGACTAAATATGGGCGTGGATGTCAGTGTGTGTAAGTGTTGGTCTCGGAAGTTGGATTAAACAACGGAAACGTGACAGAACCAAACCGGACTGTGTGCCTGGTCGGCGAAGGCAGAGAGAGAGCGACTGGCTGCAGGCTGGTTTACAAGGTGCACCGAGTTACTGCGATCATCCACCTGGAGGGCAGAGAGACACAAAACAAAGCTCCTCAACGCCTCACAGACGCCAACAGAACTGTGTGTGTCAACAGATACAAAGACGTGTGTACCTGCTAAATTACAATCACTGATCCTCGGTATTAGAACATCTTCATCTTCCCGTGCTATATTTCACAAATAGCTGAGTGAAATACAAACAGAACAAATGCTCGACGCCTCATGGAGTCTGAGATAGTGTGTGTGCATTAGAATAATTTCCTATTAACTGTATTCTGCTGCAGGCGGCACGAACCTGACAGACGAAGGACAAATATCTACATCACCGTCTGTATTTGCATCACAAACAGCAGCAATGCTTTTTGAGGGTTCTGTAATTTAATCTATATGAAGATCTAATTATCTGTTGGTCTGTGAAGATTTGGGGAATGTTTTGAGTCGAATAGATTGCGGTAAACAACGGCGCTCTGCTCAACAAGCGGAGCACACTGAGACGGTTGGAGAGCTTTTCAACATGTGAAGTGTTTTCCCAACTCCGACGTGACTAATCTGTTATAGCACCACGAGTGGCCCGGACACTCCTGAACAAAGAGCTCTGCAGACCCTCTGGATGACACTCCAGCATGTCAGGGTTGTCTAACGTCACGTCAAAGACGACGGCAGCCGGTTAGCAGCAGCCAACACATGCAGATCACCTCCGTTTTTAGACGTCACTTTTCCTCCGTACGCAGCTTTTATTTTGAAAATATCCTCCTCTGGGTCAATATATATATTTTGTCTTCACTTGTTCCAGCTCTTCGCTGAACCGTCGCATCTACACCGAAGGAAATATTAAAACCCAAGAAGCAATTTCATGGCTCCAGCATAGTGTGACATTTAAAAACTGGATCTCTTGCTACTTTGTTTCCTGCTTATCTTTTCGAACATCAATCTGAGGAGGTTGTCGGGAGTTTGGAAAACATTTCTCTGGGTTTGAAGAAAGTTTTTTTTCTGCAGGAGGGGTTGTCATGACTACGTGTTTAACACTGGTTCCACCTGTGCATATTTTAAACAGCTTTCTCTTCACCTTTAAGATAGAATTGAACAAAACTGTAACTTTCAGGGGTTTAAAACTCGCTGCTGCATCAACACAAGTATCTCCTCAGGACTTGACATGGGGAAGACTGATGGATAGATCTTTATATCAGGTGTCAGGTGACCCAGCAGAAGGAGTTTATATTGTTATTTATTTATAGTGTTTTATTCTCTTCTAATACTCCCATGAAGTCTTCGATGTTATGACCGCTCGCTGATTCGATGCGTATCAAGTGTGAAAAAGCTGACAACAGTCTTCTTTACAGATTTTACATTTTTGAATACTTCCAAACCGTCGCTCGTTCGCCGCCAAGCCGTTCCGCCGGTCGTCCCCCCGTGAGATTCGACTGCAGCCTCAGATCAGTTCGCAGTACGCGGAGCGTGTGGAGAATCCAATCCGAGCTGTCCGGGAAAAACCGGTTGTTCATCAGAAAGCGAGCCAGGGGTGAAGCCGGCTGTATGGAAGAACCTTCGGGGGACCGGAGTGTCACTGTGGAAGAGGTTCAAAGAAAATGTACAAAGCAGCCTGCACACATGTGTGAAAACGGAATCGTATTTTACGCACCGCTACGAACAGAGCTTCATTCTCTCTTCCACATCCATAATCCCTTTGGTTAATGCACCGTCCCATTTGATCCATGTTGTCCAAAGACACCTCCAGCTAAGTCAGTTAAGTGTGTGATGTGACATATAGAATGTGAAATTGATCTCCCCTGATGCCACTGCATCCTCCTCCGTGAAGGAGATGCTGTTTGTGGTGTTTTGTGTCTCATGTAAGCGTGACAACGTGACATCGGTATCATCCATTCTACCTCGTCTGAGAGAAATCTGTCCCTCTATTCCTGTTCCGTTCACACCTCAGCACTCATTTTAATTAGCTCGCTCTCTGATCCCTCTTTTTTTTTTCTCTCACTCTCTGATAATTCTCCCTTGTTTCCTTTCAATTTATCCGTCTCTCTCTCTCTCGTTCGCTCTCATTACAGCCATTTCTCGGTGTAATTAATGAGCTGATATCTGCTTTCATGTCATAAGGGTCATGAGCTCCCTCTTTCCCTCTCTGTGTAGCACGTATGAGTCATCCGGCACTCTATTTAGCCACAGCTCTCTTTCTGCAGTCAAATAGAGGGAAAGAAGAAACAGGGATTGCATGACCTCCGACATCGCAGTCGATTACGGCTTAGTGATGAAACAGAGAATTGAAAGAGATATGCGGAGGAAAGCACAAGCAGAGGAGGTGAACGACATATAACTCCAACCTGGATACTGATATTCAATAGTATGAATATACAGCAGTCGTATCAGCTTGCGGCAGGGTTTAATCACTCGCACAGCAAACGGCATCAGGAAAAGGGTGTCGGTTACTGAAATGAATACAGATTGATCCGAATTGTAATCGTCCTTTTCTAGCAAGCGATGCACTGACCCGGATTACAAAGCAGAACCATCCGACACCCCCCACGACATTAAACAATGAGAGTCGGTGTGTTCGTCCAGATCAGGTTAGCTGGTGTGAAGTTTCAGGCTCTGGATTAAAAGGTGATGACGTGCATCTTCTATATTTTCCCTCACTGGAAATAAATCCCACAAAAACAGAAAGAACAGTACATTTATTCTGATAAAGTGATGGTTCATCTGATGAAAGGAACATGGCGATGAATTCAATCACTTTCCTCACTTCCTGCAGAAAGAGATAGACATGTGTGCATCAGGTGTGTTTTCATCTGTGGCTTCACAAAGGGCCGATCGACTGCAGTTTGAGAACACGTTTTAAAAAAGTAAACATCTATTCTTCAGTAATCAATGCAAACCAAAGATCTGAGGGTTTTATCAGAGGCTCTTTGTCAGTCATCATTTAACCAAGTTACACATGAACTACATCATTACATCTTCTTCACAGTCTGTCGTCAATTTGTGAATCAGATTATAAGTTGAGCCGGCGTGAGTAATTTCTAATAAGGCAAACTTTATTCTGTTGTCATAACGGTAGTACTAATGATTTATTCTTCATTGCAGTTGAGTATTCTTTAATGCAGTTATAAACATCAGTAGTCCTGCAGCATGTTCTGCAGGAGCTAGAAAGACCATGTCAGCGTGATGCTGGAGAATAAGATCACTTTCTCAGCCGACTGATCCGTCCACAAACACGGCTAAATGATTGATTAACCCTAATAAAACCATCAGCTGCAACTTAGTATGACCTATTATAAAAGTTAATTAGTAACTCAAAAGTACTGTATGAAGGTCGTCTTTATTCACGGGCCTGGCTCGTAATGGGAAACTTACTAAAACCTTCACAAGGCCTGTGTTGGGTTTGTGTATTCGTGTATACAATATATGAGAATGTCTATTTGTGTGTGTGTGTGTGTGTGTGTGTGCTTTGGACTGTGATCCCTTTAATCCTGATTCTCCCTTGTCCTTCAGCCCTCAATCAAGGTTGTCATTAATGAGCATTTTCTCACTCCCTCTCCCTCGGCTTGCTCTCTCTTAACATTTCCTAATTAACTACAAGCGCTGCTGCTTGCTAATGATGACAGAATATACGTGTGTTTGTGTGCACGCGCACGCACCAACGCGTAGGCAATTAATGACTAATAACTATCTCCTCTGGTTTGATTAGTGATGCCGAAAAAAAGTTGACGGTGATTCAACCCAGAAGCCTTTGGGTTCATCCGTTCACGTCTGGTCATTAAAGCCTTTAACTTCAAAATAAGACTCACTGCGGTTGTCAATTGAAATGTATTTTCAGAAAGTATCCATTGATCTGCACGGAGCGCACAAACACAGCAGCTCCAATAACAACAGGCCCTTGAACAGTGCAGCCCATCCTTCTCCATAGAGCACCGCACTTATGATCAAAGCAGCAATCCATATCGTCCACTTTAAATATAGTGCTCTGCATTCAGAGGTGCATGCATTACGTTGATATACAACAGCAATATAGAAGGGCAGTGGCTGATAAGTAGATAAGTAGCACAGTGCACGATAACAAAGTTTTACTCGATACACTGGCCATGGTACAACAATGTTCAGTTGTTACTTGGTGCACTGTGAAACTACACAAGTTTCACTTTTGCAAGAGACCATGTAAAGACATCCGTGATTATTATTGGCTTTTGATTACAGTGCTATAGATATGGTCTGTATTTCAACTGCAATAAAGGTAGATGTTTGGCCCATTTACAGAAGATTGAAGCTGTCTGGTTGTCAAGTTCTCTTTAGGCTGCTGAATCTCAATAAACAAAAGGTTACCTCACTGACTCATATATTATTAATGCTCAGCTTGAATCTGTATGTTATAATCGGTGAGAAAGCCCGGAGTCATCGACGTCTCTTTTTACCTCTCTTTGTGTCTCCTTGTCTCGTTTTTCAGGTGTCAGGTCCAGGTGGGGTGGTGACCATGGAGCGACTGTTGCTGTGTGTGATGCTGGCCGTTGCCATGGCAGTGCGGGCACAGATCTGCCCGAAGCGCTGCGTATGTCAGATCCTGTCACCCAACCTGGCAACTCTCTGTGCCAAGAAAGGTCTACTGTTTGTACCACCAAACATCGATAGACATACAGTGGAGCTGAGGCTGGCTGACAACTTTGTCACAAGGTAACCACGACGTCAATTAGTAAACCTTATCACACATTGTAGATACCGCTGCTGTTGTTCTTGCCCTCCGCTCAACTTCACAACCTGTGTGAATGGGACTAATAGAGAGGGGCAGGACTACAGGAGACAGTAGCATCAACAGTTAGCTTTCAATGCATTTAGTAACGCAAGCTAACCTTGCCGGAAGGTGTTTTTGTAGCCAGGAAAGCAACAGTGCCGACCCATTGCTAAATGCTAATGCTAATGTTAATGCTAATGCTAATGCTAGATCAAACAACTGAAATATTGGAAACTCACGCTGCTGAGCTACAAGCTAAAGCTGACCTATAGCTACTAAAAAGCTAACCTACAACAACCTGCTAACTGTCTTAAATGAAGCAAACCACTAAATACTACAGACAAGATAACTACTTATAACATGCAGACCGAACAATCAATGCTAACAGTCGTAACTATTCAATCCAGAAGGTTCCGACTCCTGACGCTCCGGTCTCCATCATCGGGAAACTTTAGACCCTTTAGTCTTAATAGACATTAGAGGTTGACATGGGTTAAAAATCAAACATCTAATAGGCCTTCTGATATTGACTAGTAGGACACACACTTGTTTTGGAAGTGTAAGTGATACTGTAAGTGATACTGTCATTATTAAAATATTCTGCTATTAATAAAAAACTTAATGCTGTGCAATAAAGTACAACTGCAACGTAAGATTTTTAACCTGCGGTTACTGTAACTCGCAGCATTCTACATCCAGTACAAGATAACCTCTAAATTGTTGCTATCCTCCTGATCTCAATAAGATGTACTATGTCATCTATGTGAATAATCTCAACGAAATACTGTTGATCTCCAATATTGATGTTATAATTCTTTGGGCACATTCTTGTCAGAACGTATCCAATGAGACCACATTTTATTA
>CAAKHC010018830.1:19549-33691 GCA_901007825.1 Macroramphosus scolopax
AGCTTTTATTGTGCCATTACTTGATCCCTGTATACTTCTTCCTGTAGTTTACAGGGATTAGCTATAGTTAGCCATAGCTATAGTTAGCTATAGTTAGCCATAACTATAGTAAGCCATAGCCATAGCTATAGTTAGCCATAGCCATAGCTATAGTTAGCTATAGCTATAGTTAGCTATAGTTAGCCATAGCTAGAGTTAGCTATAGTTAGCCATAGCCATAGCTATAGTTAGCTATAGTTAGCCATAGCTATAGCTATAGTTAGCTATAGTTAGCCATAGCCATAGCTATAGTTAGCTATAGTTAGCCATAGCTATTGCTATAGTTAAAGTTAACTACAGCTAACTATAGCTACAGACATTTTTTCACACCTCTTTCTTGAACGGAGGAATGATATTTATTTTTATTGCAGTCAATTTGTATTGCTTAAAGAAGCTCTATTGTTGCATACTACGGTACCCATTTCAAATCAGTCTTTTTTTTTATCTGGACAAAAATGAAATAGAAAATCATCAAGAATAGCTTCTTATCTTTGGAATCAAATTTTAATTTCCAGCATTGGAGTTCAGGTAAAGCAACAATAACACAACAAATATTAACTGAACTACATTCACAATTTTTGTCAACTTTTCATGGCCTCAAGTATAAATTTGTATTGAAGGAAAAATACTTACACATACATTTCCTTGATTTGTTAAACCTAGATAATATCTAACCGTACAACCTCATAGCTCAAAACTACTAACTTCAGCCTGTCATTCAATGGACACCTGGTCCATAAAAAAAATATATAAATATCAAACAAACAAACGTATTGTATCTAATATTAGCGTACAGCAAAGTCCATCTTGAGTTACAGTCACAGAAATAAAAGGGGATGAAACACTGCATTTACTGTACAGTTGACCCAATATTGTCGTGTTTCTAATGTGATCCACTCCACTGGTTTTCACTCCCTTAAGGTGTAAGGCGAGAGGTGACCCAGAGCCAGCTATCCACTGGATCTCCCCTGAGGGCAAACTGGTTTCTAACTCCTCCAGAACATTGGTCTACGCCAATGGGAGTCTGGACATCCTCATCAGTACTGTGAAAGACACCGGCTCCTTCACCTGCATTTCCTCCAACCCTGCAGGTGAAGCCCACCAAACTGTAGAGTTGGTTATCATAAAACTGCCGCATATTTCCAATAACACCAACAACATCCAGGAGCCCGACCCGGGGTCATCAGACATTTCTACTTCCACACGTAGCGGGGCCAACGGGAGCAATGTTACCGGTGATGTGAAGGCCGGTGTGGATAAGAGGGTGGTGACTGCGGAGGCCACGTCTTCAACGGCGCTGATCAAGTTCAACTTCCAAAGGAATATTCCAGGCATCCGAATGTTCCAGATACAGTACAATGGGAGCCAGGATGACTCACTGGTGTACCGGTAAGACTGACAGATTCACTATGTCACCGTGAAACACAGCACAGTGGAGTTAGATCGCTTACACAGTGGAAACTGAGCAACGATACGGCCAATGCAGAGCTAGACTGTCACATGTCTGAGTCGTATAGATTAGATTACATTAGATTACATGCAGTTTTAATGATCGTGCTTGAACATGTGATGACACCAAATAGAAAGAGTACACAGATGAAAAGAATATAGGATGTTATGAGGGTGTTTCAAGGGCATCACGAGTGGTGCAGGCGATTTGTGATTGGATGTTATAAAAGCCGCCACAGTGACACAAGCCCATGCATGAATTCAAGGCTACGGATAAACAGGTAAATCATCTATGCAATATGTAGGAAATCACCCTTTGAAAGATACCAGTTCAAATATAAAGGAAAGCTATTTAATAATAAAACTAGTGCAGCAAGGTTAACAGCCCCACATTCTTTTATTACTATAATTCCTGTGAGTCCAACATGCATGTTTCCAACCGGGCTGACTGAATGTTCTACTCATCACAGTTGATGCAGTTCATGTGTGTCTCTCTTCTGTGGGAAGTTAGAGCAAGGTAGTTTTTTTTCTGCATTGTAGTTTTGAACCTTGAAAGCTTTTACATCAAACCTCTATTGTCAGTTCCATTCAGGAGCAGCTAGTTGTTTGTCATGGTGTTGTCAGGCGCCCAGAGAGAGCAGACCTCCGTCAACTCTATTATAAAGAACAATGCTTCTGCTCCTTGCTATGTTGAAGGGATCTGCCCAATGTCTTTATATTGTCTTCATTGGTCGGGCTTGTAGTTTGGGCATAATTCTGTTAGGCATACAGACAAAACGCTGGCAATACATAACATCCCTGGACCAATTTGCTGTCAATAGCCTGTTGTGCAATGGCCAAAATTGCAGGTCTTCCGGTGCAACCAGCGGCTATCTGAGCCAAGACTTCCTCATTCCCTTTTTTATAATTCATGGTCCACTTACAAACTTAGGAAAGCCAGAGCGGAGTTGAGTGAGGACATCTACAGCCGGTTCGTACGTTAATTATTAATGGAGATAAACAAAATTGTTATCAGTTTGCTAACAGATGGATCGTGAGATTGCATCTTGATCAATGCATTCTCCACACGGACTGTTTACCTGCATGTAATCACGCCCCAGATGTGACTGGTCAACACGACCAGGATTCTGTTTTCAAAACAGGAAAACACAAATCTTGTCCCTTGCACACAGATTCCAGAAAGGAATAAACGAGCGTGCGTGCACGAATGCACAATTTCTGTTTTTAGATCCTCTCTGTCAAAAGCAGACATGGTCATTGTCGCGGTGCTCAACGGCGCAGACAGATCGCTCATATTCAGGCAAGATGAGAATGACAAGGAGATGACGCATGCATGGTGAGCATGTCAGTCAGTCAGTCAGGAAAGAGACAGTTCATCATCCTCCGTCAGCGGAAACGCAGAGACCCAGACTCACCGGGACCTTGACAGGCAGAGCTCTGCTGGTCTTTCTTGACTTTTTGCCGTTTGCTTAGGATTAGAGAGATTAGATCGATCTCACAGCGGCTGATTGTTATTTGAGCCAAATATTTACCCTGCTTGATAATTCCTCCTCTCCAATTCCACCACAGAGATGTTCGTAGGTAAATCTGCCGGTATTATCTGCCCTTCATATCATCGCTAATCTCCTTATATACTTCATCAGTGCACATCATGAGAGAGCGCTCGGAGTGACCGTCCGGGTCGCACCGATCCCAACGTCCTAGGTCGATGTGAAATTAATCTCTGAGACTGTTCTTTTACTAAAAGCTGTTTGCGATCTAAACTCTTTATATGTCTTTCAATATACCAACATATAATTAACAAATACGGATCATTCATCGACAAATCTGCGGGGGGATTATCTGCATTCTATTATTTTAATCTCTGCATTTAATTCATCAGTACTTAAAGCATTCAGAGAAAGCGTCATAGAGAGATGCTTCAGATGGGATTTACAGCTGTCTCGCTTTTAAAGATAATGGCTTGCATATCAAGATAGCTGCAGGAACTGTTAGAGAGGAAAAGCTTATCTCTCTCTCTCTCTCTCTCTCTCTCTCTCTCTCTCTCTCTCTCTCTCTCTCTCTCTCTCTCTCTCGCTCTCTCTCTCTCTCTCTCTTATACTTGTTGGACAGTATCCATTTCTTTGGCCGACCACACAACCTCCTGCGGGGGTGCGTGTCCGGGTGATTAGACGGACGTCCACCACCCACCCTGACGCGTCCTCGCCCAATCACGTCACTCAAAGGCTATCTCTTCCTCTCTTCCTGTCTGTTGCCACAGCTCGCCCTGCTTCCTTTGTCCAAGTTGAGGCGCCGAAGTCATTACCGTATCCCCGTGTTGTTCTGCTCTCCTTTTCTTCAGAGAGCAGATTGATTTCCATTCAACACCACTGCTTGCACAAAGCAGCAACACCATTGATTGTGCTTTTTTCATTACCCACACAGAGCAAAAGGGGGACGGAGAACGGGGAAGGAGAGTATGGTGACCGAAAAATGGGAGAAAACAATGGAGGTGGAGAGACAGCTCATATAGAAAGAAAAGAGAATGATAGACAAGGGACGTCTAGTTGTGTTG
The DNA here is from genome assembly GCA_901007825.1 of Macroramphosus scolopax. Taxonomy (NCBI): domain Eukaryota; kingdom Metazoa; phylum Chordata; class Actinopteri; order Syngnathiformes; family Centriscidae; genus Macroramphosus; species Macroramphosus scolopax. Next base: position 23,592 of record CAAKHC010018830.1, read on the forward strand.
TCTCAGACAGGGCACTTACTTTTCAGGTTCAGTGAAAGCTTATTGATTTGACACACATTGGCATTTCTGCGCTTTACTCCCAACCCATTCAACATAATGCTTTAGGGTGAATGGGGGGGGGGGGGGCTGCTGCATACATTAGATTCAGCTCACTGCGTAAACAGATGGATAAACGGCTGACAGTGTTGAGCTGTTAAAGGAAATCACCTCCCGGTTATGCTGACCCCCTGGACATGTCATGTATTGCATATGTGAAATGAAACACTTGCCGTACTTTATTTTGTATTGATTCCAACCGGGGAGAACTGCTCCACGACTCCTTCCAGCGGGAGGTGAAGGTCAGGATATCTACTGATAGAGTCTTCATGCTTGAACATTGTGTTTCTTTTTCCCGAGGCAGGCCTCGAGTTTCTGGTTCAGTCGCAACAATAAACCCAGAGCAAACAGCCAGTTTCAGTCAGGTTATTCATGTTATCACGCAGTAAATAATGAATGTTAGCTGGTTGAAGAGTGGTCACCTGGTTGATGTGTCTGGTGAACATTTGTTTTGGAGGAAAGGGAACGACGTGGGCTGTGTCTTCCTGCTGTCGATAAAACACTCGAGGGTAAAGATCTTCTCAAATATAAACGATCCTGAGATCTGCACACCACAAGTACACCACATCACCTTTTAAACATGAAGCTGCTCCTCCATTATCTGCAGGGTTTGAAGAAGCTCCTCTGTCTATTTACTATGCAAAAGTGTAAAACGTAGTGTTAATTATTTGCTGAAATATAATACGACAGTTGTCAGACATCTTGCCAGCGGTCTTTCATTGGATCAGTCGCTCGCCGTTCTGCAGCTTTAATCCCAAAAACAAACCAGTTGGAACATTTATACTTTATATTTTATTGACTAGTTCATGTTCCACTAATCCTCAAACACACCTCGTCTGTTAGTGCTTCGATGCTTCTTGAATGTAAACTCGGGGTCGTAAGTGAGTCATTCACACAGGCCGCTTCTCACCTTCGCTGTTAACACCTTATTTCAGGGTCAGGTCGAGGGAAGGCTGCCGTCGATGAAATCATGTGGTGACCTTTCACACACGACCGCAGGCAGTCTCTGGTCTTAACACCTGGCTGGGTTTATTGCACCATTAACAGCCATGTCGATGATAATAGTAAAACTCATAGCCGACTGAAACAACGACGACCGTAAAACAGCCGCTAGGACGAGTGGACATTTGTGCAGATGTACAACTAGTTACTTTAATTAATTGAGTAGTGGCAAGTCATTTTGGAGTCATAGAATTATTGTATTTTGTAATTATTTGTTTGATTAATAGATTAAACATTGATGTTGGTAAAAAGTAATTGCTAAATTAAGCATCGTTGACCCTGCACAGATACTCAGTAAGCAGTTTAATGTTGTTACTACTTGCTATATTAATTTTCATAAACGATGGTTTCTTTGTCGAGCAATGCTGATATATTGATAAGCTCAATTTAATCAAACTGACAGGTTGGAAAAAATGTTGGCGTACAATGTTTACTGCACTAATTCGGAATGAAAATGCAGAGCAGGTAGATCTTGTTAATGGGGAAACATAAAAACTCCTATCAAGTTGCTTGAGCCCCCTAGTTCATTAGTAACTAACTAAATAAATCAATAACATCAATGAATAAAAGTAAAATATAGAGACGACTGGACGTAATAGTTGCCACAGACTCAACCATGTTTTCCATTTGTAAAGCCTGAGAATATAAAGTTCTCCCAATGGGCCTAAGACTACATCTGTATCTGTATCCAGTAAATGAATATTGATATATATAATATTAGTTGCTTTGATAGGACTTCAAGTTGACTTTCACCTGTCACCTTGAAACACACTCCCGACCCGCCTCCCTTGAAGCTGGTCGTCGTCTGCTCTGCCTGTTTTTGTCTGCCTGTTCTTTCAGCAGGTGTTTTCCACTCTAGCGAACACGATCAATCTACAGTGGCTTGTTGTCATTTGCCAAACAACTATACATCAAGCAACTTGTGTTGCGAGCTTTTTTATGAAGCTACAAAACTCCCTCCTTCTCCGTCTCTCTCTAACTAGCAGTGAACACGTCTCCTTGCCAAAACTCCCCGCAGTCCAGGTGTAACACATAGCTCAGCGCTTAAGGAGGGAACAAACATCTGCCTTCATCCCCGTAAATGTTGCAATTCTCTTTTTATAGCACCATAAACATCAGCCTGATGTAGCCGTGTTGTTGTTGTAAGTTGTATAAGGGCTTTAAAACGTGGGAAAGTAGCACTGCAGGAACGACCGCAGGAGTGAAGACAATCCAGCAGGAGTGAAGACGATCCAGCAGGAGTGAAGACGATCCAGCAGGAGTGAAGACGATCCAGCAGGAGTGAAGAGGATCCAGCAGGAGTGAAGACGATCCAGCAGGAGTGAAGACGATCCAGCAGGAGTGAAGACGATCCAGCAGGAGTGAAGATGATCCAGCAGGAGTGAAGTCGATCCAGCAGGAGTGGAGACAATCCAGAAGGAGACGATCCAGAAGGAGTGGAGACGATCCGGCAGGAGTGAAGATGATCCGGCAGGAGTGAAGACGACCCGGCAAGACGATCCAGCTGGAGTGAAGACGATCCAGCAAGACGATCCAGCAGGAGCAGAAGTGAAGACGATCCAGCAGGAGTGAAGACGATCAGGCAGAAGTGAAGACGATCCAGCAGGAGTGAAGACGATCCAGCAGGAGTGAAGACGATCAGGCAGAAGTGAAGACGATCCAGCAGGAGTGAAGACGATCCAGCAGGAGTGAAGACGATCAGGCAGAAGTGAAGACGATCCAGCAGGAGTGAAGACGATCCAGCAGGAGTGAAGACGATCAGGCAGAAGTGAAGACGATCCAGCAGGAGTGAAGACGATCCAGCAAGACGATCCAGCAGGAGTGAAGAGGAGTGAAGACGATCCAGCAGGAGTGAAGAGGAGTGAAGACGATCCAGCAGGTGTGAAGACTGATTGAAGACGATCCAGCTGGAGTGGAGGCAACAAGCTGCGATGGAGAGGCAGAAGGAAGCAAAGGAAGTGTTGAAGGAAAGGAGAAAAGAATTGGACAAAACTGACATTTAAAAAGGGGAATCAGAAGAAAGGATAGAAGAAGGGGGTAAAAGGTTGGGGCAAGGCAAATGTATCTTTCTAGCTCAAATTCATGCTCAGAGCAACTAAAGTTGCTTCACAGATCACAAAACACAAGAAATTAAAACAAGTACGAATGTGGAAAAAAAACACAAAAACAACACAATCATCAAAATACAATAACAAAGGCATTAACATGTAATTGTAAAACCAAAGCAGATAATCAGTTAAACACTTTTTCAAGACATTCTATCACTCCTGGGGCAGCATGTTGGCTGAAGGCTGCCTCAACATCTTTAGAACAGTCAATCGCCCAGAACCAGCTGACCTGGACGGCCTTGTCGGTGAATAGCAGGATATTTATATACATTACTTCAGATAAACTAGGCAATGAAGGGATCTGAGAACCGCAGCAGCATTCTGGATGAGTCGAAGCTGTCTGATTGCTGACGTACATGGACCCCCGGCTGAGGCTGTTAAAGTAATCCACTCTGCTGGAGATGAAGGCATGTACAGGTTCTTCTCTGGGTCATGTTTTGACTTGAAATCTCTGCTCATCGTGATGCTCCTGAGGTGGTAGAGAGCAGAATTTGTCATTGATTTTATCTGACTGCTGAAGATCAGGTTTGAATACAAGAATAACCCCGAGGTTTTTACTTGTCAGTGACAATCTGCGGAGTTGCACACTGTCTTTAAATCTCTCTAACTTTCACTGAAAAACAAACAATTCGGTTTTGTCCTCGTTCACTTTGAGCATGTTTGATTATCCAGCTGCAGATTTCTTTACCGCACTGTCCCAGGAAGTCAATTGAGCTTTGGATGTTTGGTGACGCAGCTTTATATATATATATATATATATATATATATATATATATATATATATATATATATATATATATATATATATATATATATATATATATATATATATATATATATATATATATATATATATATATATATATAACTGTGTCATCAGCATACATGTGGAGTGAGACTATTAGCCAATGGGAGTGTGTCAAAGAAGGAAACAGTGAGAAGAGTTGCAGCAAAGAGAGTAAGGAAAGAAACAAGAAGGGCAAAAAGGGTTGAGGAGATGGACAGAAGAAGAAGAACAAATGGAAAACGGAAAGTGTGAAACATGGATGTATTGCAAGAACAAATTAAGGGGATGAAAGGTGAACAGAATTCCACAAATTATTATAAGAAAAAAGGTTTAGAATGAAAATGAGGAAGGTTTTTGAGGAAAGGGATGAATAACCTGAGAAACAAGGGTTAGGGTTAGAAGAACCATGTATGATCAAATAATTAAAAATGCAGAAGGAAAGAAACATCAGTGAGGGGGAGGAGGGGAAGCATGAAGAAGCCAAGCGCAGCACTAAAGAGCAGCTTGATGACTCAGCTTAACTGGGAAAATGGAGCTGAGCGTAGCAGATGTAGGTCTACAGTGAGGTACAAATAGTGCTGAAACGTCTTCCCCAGACCTGGGACAGCTCTCGTTGCAGGGCACTTTGACATCCACTCAGCTGAGCTCAGCAACAACGAGATCTTGCTAGGTAGAGAGTCTTCCTCCCTTTGTTTCTAGAATTAGAAGAGAAACAGATATGAAAATGTTGTCCTACATTTTCCTTCAAGAGAAGTTTCCCAGAGTAAAGTTCTCTGAAATGACTTCCAATTGAAAACAATATTAACTTTAACAGGTTCATTCTCCGGCCTTGCTTCAGCTCTAATAACCAGAACAGCAAATCAATAAAAGCAATACCTCAAATGTTTTCTAGAGATTAGGAGAAAGCTGCATTGGAGGAACTCTCAACAGTTATGAGGGAGATAAAAATGTGTGGTGTCACTGCTTCACCAACAGTTCTGAGGACAATGGAGATCTGTGGAATTCTGTCATTAGTAGACAGAAAAGTTCCCTCAAACATCCGAAAATCGTTTGGGCAAACTATAGATAGAGATCTGCAGAGAGTAATTGGAGAGTCTGAGTCATATAGGCGACAAGGAGAGAGCATGTTGGATACAAGTTCAGTGTTGCAAGGTCGACCGGAAATCTGGACAACATGGGACGACCCTTGTAAAGGTCAGTCAGCTGGGCAGACCCGATTGAAAACCCTGCAAGCCCGTCTCAGTTTCCTTATCTACGACACAGGGCTCTGCAGCTGAAACCTCTGTCAGTTGTTTGACGGTTAGGAAGGCCGACCCTTCTCCAATGATAACCTCCAAGACTGGGCTCACCCACTGGCCCTTCAGAGGTCACCATGACCAGGTCCGGAGGGATGGCTGAAGTACTAAGTGGGTCTGCAGAAGCACCATTAACAGCAGCATATTAACACCTCATTCTGTACGTCAACACTAAAGTCACAGGTTAACAAGCCTTATCAAGACTTCCTCCATTAGGACTTTGGGGTCAAACTTGGCGTACAGCTGCAGTTCAACTCAGAGATCGATAGGTAGATGGTGTTTTGGTCTGTTGCTGAGCGCACCATCCTGAGGTAGAAGATTGCAGGCTTCCCATGGGCATAAGATGATGAAATATTCAGAGCAGGGTCGTTGAGTGGAGCAAGCTGGATCCCGTCATCTATGACATGAAGGTAGGCTGTGTCAGCACGGCAACACGATGGCTGCTTCAGTGTGGGGGCAGAGCTCGGGGAAGGCTCAGAAGACCTGCTCAAGGAGCAGACAGATACATCTATTGGCTGTTGCTGAGGGCAGAGACCAGGACAGAGGTCAATGTGACGATGAAGGGCGGCTGCAGGGTGTCGTAGGAGGACGTCCTTGCCACTGCTCCTCAGCTGATGACCCTGAGGTGCTGCAGTTCTCTTCAGATAAAGCTCTATTGATTATAGACTTTAGTGGCATGAACTCAACTGCATGGGAATATTTATTTTATGAATTCATATTTACTGTTGTCTTTTGTTCCCATGCACCAGTTTCCTTGAGAGGTTATTATATCAGTTAGTCATCATATCTAATGATTGATAAACCAAAGGGAGCCTATTGGGAATATTTAGTAACTTTTATGTACATGTTTCATCTCCACTATTTCAGTGTGATATTATAATCACAACCATTCTCACAAAGGTTGGCGCTAATTATAGGTTTTGTTTAATGCTGCAGCTGGTGTTCGAACGGGTGGTCACACGTTTTCATTGGAAACTGCAATATAATGACTGTAATTAAAATCATTACACTGAACAAGATGGGTGGGCTGCTACCGGGGACCTTTGCTCCACGAGGAGTGGAAGTCAAGGAAGTCAATTAAAATCACAATCTTCTATTCTAACCCCCTGAGTTAGTTCCTTAGAAGGAAGTTTGGAAATATTATCGAACCGGTGGCTAAAGGCTAATATTGACTATTTCAAGTGTTCTCCCGAGTCTGACCTTGAAAGGTTTGATGAATAAAGATGAACGGGGAGCGAAGCCCACCTGGCTCGGGCTCAGCATCCCTGTTCCACATCCCAGTTCAACTTGTATGGGTGCTTGTTAACTATTAGCTCCGGCATCGAGGGCATCACGCAGGGCGAGACGGAAGTAAGAAGCTGGGTCCTGAGATGTTTCCTATCTGCCTTAGAGATTCAGACTTATTAGCGTGGCCTTGTGCCATCTGCTGTGTAAGCCACATTAGCTCTGAGGTCAGCAGTAATGGGCCAGTAGTTGAACTACCATTAATCCACTTCGCTTTATGCTAAGAAACCAGTGATTCTTAATTAGGCTTATTGCATTCAGCCCGCCTCCACGGTGTACCCTGACGTCACGCGCGTGTGTTTGCTTAATTGATCACTTTAATTAAATTATGGTCAATATTTAAACACCACACGTAGCACCATAACAGCAGGAACCATGTGAGGAAGAGACAAGTTGTTCTCTTCTTTGGTGGGGTTATGTTAAAGTTTCCCCTGTTTCAGGTTATTAACTTTAGACCAGCTTCCCTTGTGGAGGCTTCAGCCTGAAGGACACAATAGTTTTCTAAAGTAATTGAATCCCTTCAAACTCCACTAACAAGAATGGAATGACAATACAACAGGAGCTTACTGACGTCTGCACCTATTTTAGTATTTATACTTACAGATGTTGAAATCAGCTGAGTTTTGTGCAGCAGAGACCTTATGAAGAAGACAACTGTCGACGAAGAGCTACTGTCATCGAGGGGGGAGGATAGAGAGGCGTGGATGAATGAAGGGGGGCAGAGGTTTGCTCAGAGTTTGGAATTCAGGTACTAAAATCTTTAAATTTGATTTCAGTACCTGATTGATTCGTCAAACTTCAGTGCCAGAATACGACTCGAGGGGGGGTAAATGTGTGAGCAGTCTCCTGAATATAGAAATGAAAGTTGTTCTTTTAAATGCTGCGGCCTACGGGAAGAATACAGATGAAGAAGAGGATTAGACCAATTAGATTTGGGTCGATTTCCATTTTATCAGCTCACACTGACGAGCTGACGCACACGTTTCTGTTTCTGTTGTAACACAACGGGGGGAGGATGAAATAGTGTTGCCCATTAACAGTGCAGGTACAGCAGTCAGCTCCAAGCTGCACTTGTCACAATGAGTGCAGAATCAGGTCGGTCGGAAACTAAGCAGGCAGGTACCAAAGAACTTAAAACGTATTAAATTAAACTCAAACTCTAACTGTGACTTCATTTGGCAAAATCATCACACACATAATCCCAGACAACGACCGTGTCGTGATGCTGGTATGATTACATATTCAAATGTTCACCCGTAGCTGACTGAATGTTCTGTTCTGTTCCCACTTGTGTTCTCTGGTTCGGTTCGTCCAGAACATTAGTGGATTGCAATCAGCCAGAGTAGGAAGTCACGTTCAGCAGCAGTCGCTGTGTGAGGTGGAATTCATCACATCGCTTCAGTTTCAGGCTCATTATCAAAGTGGATTTAAATGTTGGCACCAGCTCCGGACAAAAGTATGACACCTTGGGGGTGAGTTGGGGGACGAGCTTGATGATGAAGATGTGTTGCTGATCAAGACACTGAAGGATCTGTTGGATGAATATAAGAGGAACAAGTTTTACTTCAGAAAAGGGCGTGAATGAGGAATAATTGATCCCCCATGTCAAAGGCTGCAGTTGGTCTAAGATGTGGATCCGTGGACGGAGCTGCCTGAGTCAGCTGCCGGAGGAGGTCCGTTACTCAAAGTTATTCTGACGACCAATTAAGTGGACAACTTCCGCTTCCTTTGTGGAAAGCATGAAGCAGCTCTGCCTTTTGGCGACATCAAACTACTAATGAGCCAGCTGAAAGTGGTGATGTTCATTAGGAACCATCCAGAAACAACACCCAGTGTGTCACACACGGCTTCCTGAGCCCCGGCCTCTCATCGCTGCAGCTCGGCCTGGAAGCCCCGTCTCGTGGATTGAATCATGGCCATGAATGCTTCCTTCTCCTCGGGAGTAACGCTCGTCCGCTGCCTGTAGGCTGCGTCCGATATTTAATCAAGTGAAGTGGCCAGAAATAGAACGATCTGGTGTCATCGGTCACTCTGCTGTGCATCATTTGTCTTGAGACAAAAAAACTGAAAGCAACTAAGGGCGATCACATTATCCTCCTGGGTTTGTCCAGGCCGGAGTGATGAGAGCACACACACACACACACACACACACACACACACACACACACACACACACACAGGCGCCCTGGGCTGAGGGCTTGGCAGAGCGGAGTAGATAGATTAGTGTAATAGTCTCGGCCAAAGCAATCATCTGCCCACTGTAGAGCTTCAAATGCTGGCAGCGAGATCCAGCTCAGACACAAAGAAATTAGTCACAATGCATGAGTCAGTTTGGATGAGTTCACAATGCTAACGGCTCAGACAATCAAGACACAAAAAAAAATCCACTGATTTGCATGAACATGTATTTTGTGCAGCTATCATGTGACAGAATAGTCATTGTCCATATGTCGATTGTTCCTTGAATCCATGAGGGATAAATGATGACAGCCTGGCTCACGTCTGACAATGACGACCGGCTAGGCAGGGAGAGCTGTCACCGTGCCGACGCGGCCGCTTGCAAGCATGTTGTTGCTTTTGTGTGTAGTCATGAAGGTAACGGTCTCTTGGAAGCAGAGGTGAAGATCAATGTATTCATGCGGGCGACAAACAAAACAAGCTGGGAACAAGATTACTGACCATCGTCATCACATCTCATCAGTAGAGCTGGTCTCTAACTCACAACATCCTCAGACCTTGTCTGTGGATAAGGGAACCCCCCCCCCCCTTCAAGCATTCACAGGGAGGCAGAATGAAGTAGATGTCATGCACAGAGATTTGACAGAATTAGAATAACTCAAATCCAACATGGAGGAGCAGAAGGACAGAATGAACGAGCATCTTCTGTGAGAAGTTTCACAGCTTTTGTCTCCAACTCGCACTCTGATATGTTACGATCACAACACTGATGTCTGCTGGGCAGCGATCCTCCGTCATCCTGTTAACTCCGAAACGTGACATCACAATGTCACTGAAATTATGAGGCTATAGAACAGTTATTTTAATGAAGCGGCTCGTCTCGTCCTAAAATAGGTGTTCAACTGTTTCAGCTGGCGCCGGCACCAGAGGGGGGCTGGATGCACCTGAACGCTGTTCGCCACCATTAGGCAACAGAATAAGAACGCATCACTAGTAATGGAATCCCGGGTCAATGAAGCCGAGCAGATTGCTTTAATAAGCCAATTTATGGGACTCAGGGAAACAACTTAGTTCAATAATTGGGTTTTCAGTTCGTCAGTCAACACTTGGTGTTATTGAGTGAAGGCACAGGTGTGTGTGTGCGTGTGTGTGTGTGTTGCAGCTCATTATGTTTTATAGGATGTTTGGGTTTCACGGTTAAGTTAAATTATTTTATGAACAAGCATCAAATCCTAAAGAGTGTGTGTTTGTGTGTGTGCGTGCGTGCGTGCGTGCGTGCGTGCGTGCGTGCGTGCGTGCGTGCGTGCGTGCGTGCGTGCGTGCGTGCGTGCGTGCGTGCGTGCGTGCGTG
>CAAKHC010018831.1:0-14384 GCA_901007825.1 Macroramphosus scolopax
AATATATTTTCTGCATTCTGAATGGCATTCCATGCGAACGCATACATGCCAGTAGTTAACAGTGTATGTGAATAAATAGCTTCCTCAGCCGAGCCTTGAGACTTGTCAAAGACGGAAGCACATGTATGTGTTTGTTTGTTTGTGGACATTAATCCTAAATATATATATATATATATACATATATATATATTATTGTGAATAACTTATCTTTCCCTTTTCATCTGTTTACAAGTGTAACAGTTCAGATACACCCGTGGTCATACATACTGACAGAGTAATAACACTTCTGGCGAAGCAACAGTTACTAATTTCCTCGGATCTAACCACGAGCCAGAATTATGTCACTCGGGCCACCTGTTCCTCCGAGAAACGTCACTGGCCTTAAGTAGTTCCGGCACGCATCCAAAATCTGAACTTCTGAACTGGAGTGCTTACATTCTCAATTCTGTAGAAGCAGGAGGCAGCAGAGTATAGCAACAGCCACTCTAATTCCGTGGTGCTAGAGGAAGGGTTTACATAAGGGATGTGCTGTTCTGTGCCTGTCACTCAACCTGCCTCTTAATGGCAAACACAAGATTTAGCTGATGCTGTTTCTTGTCACCTAAAGGCTAATGACTGATTAAATATCAGTAGCAGAAATGCTAAATATTGTTCCAGTAGTCCAGCAAAGACTTCACACTTGCATCTGTGGAAATAACCAGGCAAGGTTCCATTATTCCCATATTGGATGAATGGAAATAGCACAATTAGAATGTTTCACGCCATCTTTTTCTGCTATTGAACAAAACCTGTATATGAACTTAACCTCACATGAATAACAAAATCTAATTTTCTTAGTCCATAATAGGAAATGCAATCATCCCAGGAAATACTTTTTATATTAATAATAGCACATATATGAGCTTTGACATCAGGTCACGGATATAGTAGCTGAGCTCGACTACGTTTCTCTGTCGAGGGAAAAAGCCAAATGTTCTGCTGCTTGCAACATCTGTCTGCAAGACCACGCTCAGTGCAGGTGTACAATTATACAGTATCCTTCTTTTGGAGTGGGGATCTAAAATAGCTGTGCAAGCATCAGTGGACCGCACACAGCTGTTAGTGGGCTGGTGCTGCTTACATCATTGGAGTTCATGCCGATTCGACTTGTCCCTATATGCAGGGCATGTGTAATACATGGATCACAAATGTATAAACTTTCATTCACAGCCGTGCAGCATATTGATGGACTTGATAACCAATGTTTCAGAAGGAAGAAGTATTAATGATGTGTAAATTCATTCAACTTTACGAGGCTGATTTTTTTTGTTATACTACATACATTTTAAGTTCACTCATGTACGCCCAGCATGATGACGGACCAGTCCAACATCCTGGGGAGTATAAAAACCACCGCCATGTTGTGGCCTTGATGAAATCAACTTACACTTAGGCCATTGTGTTGACAGAGGGGATCAAAGCGGTCAGAGTTATTCCAGGGGTCCTGCCACTCTACAGCCCAGTGGCTGACCTGTACAAGAGGCTGATAAGCCCCAGACACAGACTGCCAGTCTCCACACCGTTAACTGCAGCAAAACCTGAAGTAATGTTTCAATCTGTGGGGGGACAGGACAGAAGCTGGCGGCCAGAATAGGGCTAAAGATTTCTTCACTATCTACACTGATAACACATTAACTAATAAATCACTGACAAACCCTTAACCAGTGCCAAAACATATATTTACGTGTTTCTGTGAAGTAAAATATTGTATAACAGGAGAATCTGATAATTCATTGTGAAAAAATCAAAATCAGCAGTTTAACATTTTAAGATAAGTTTTCTCCAAAAAAGTCAAACATCAGATCCTCACAAGGATTCTAATGCTGAGTTTCTTAACAACGCCATCGCAGTATATCGTGCGATAGTAAAATATGCAGCCATATATCTGGCTCCCATTTGCTCCATGTGTGAAGGTGTCTATCATGTGTGAAACAAGCTATTTTTCTTCAGCCATGCCTTTTTGACTCTGATGACATAATGCTAGAGAGAGTTGGTGCTTGGGTAGCGTTCCCCACTCCTGCTTTTATACACCTATTTAAAGAACAGCAGCCTTTCACACTAAGTTCAACAGGAAGACGCAGTAAAACGGAATGAGCAAGACCTACAGTATTTCATAATTAATAGGCAGCAGTGAGTCCAAGCTGACGTAAAAAGATCAACAATGTATAAAAGTGATCATTCATTCCAAAGAGAAGCAGGGATGAAAAACGCAGTGCCATATGTCATTCTTTTCACAAAATCAAAACAAAATAGTGCAGTGTCAAGCTTTTTATCATTTTTGATTGCTTTGCTGTATTTGGACGTCCTACATAGCTGCAACACTGCTTGCCTGTACGATCTATTTCGTTACTGTGGTGGTCCCCGGCTCATACCAGGTCACCACCTGCAAGCAGTACTGTAAATTACTTGGTGGGCCTAATTGCCCATGTCCGCTGTATTACTATAAACCACTAGTTCAGTGCTAACTCTATTGTCAGGTACTTAATCAGGCCACCAGATTTATTCCCCTGCAGTAACTCTCAGGACAGCCACAAGCAGAAGCTGGAGTAACTGGATCTTTTTTTGCCTCTAAAATGAACCACCTATTCTTAGTAGGAGCTGGGACTTGGAAATGATAACTATAATGATATCAACCAATACCATATGAGGCCTTGCCTTTCATTCTGGGAGTTGCGTAGTGCATAAAAGACCCAGATGTTGCTCTGAATGACCTTACCTGGGGGGTAATGGTGCCATTATGCCAATCAAACACTGTAACACTTGATCAGTCACAGGCCTCAAGCAGACTGGATAAACTCAATTATTCAGTCTCTTACCTCACATATGCATAGCAGCAACAGGCACTCAGGGCAGTCCGGCCTTTCCTGAATGGACGAAAGGAAGGAAACAAATTAATAACCACAATTTAATGTGGGAGAGCTTTGAGTGAGAGCCTTTTACATTTTTCTTACATAAAACAAACTCTTTTGAGACTCTTGTCACTTTCAAATTTGACAAACTATTTCAGAAAGACGACTTGTTTAAAAATTAATGCTGTAAAACAGAGCTAAGAAAAGACTATTTAAATATTTAATGAAAGTTTAAATGACTCAAAAATTGAATCTCTATTTAATAAAAAAATGCAAGATATTAGGATCAACTAAATATCAACACTTTCACAAAATGTATGTGCAGTTTTCTTAAAGAGCAAATTCTACATGTAATAATTTATGTAATATATACATCCTTTTCAGCTTCTTTCATTATGTGAATGTACATAGCTCCTGTAACGTAACTCCCTTTTGTCCATGCAGTGGGCAGTGCGAAGGAAGAAGAGCGAGCACCGAGCCTGCAGAGGGGATGTGGTCTGTGTAGGGATGTCAGAAGCATAATGGCCAGCTGAGTCATAGGTTATAAAAAGCTGTCATTAGGGATTTCTGTCCTCAGCAGCTCATCACACAGGACCTGTGAATTATTTATTACACAGGAAACTCAAGTGCCCCGTTACTCAAGACCGCCTGGATTCCTGAACCTCCCTTTCCTTGGGCTTGTTTAATAAAAACATATTATTTCGTTGTAGTAATTAAAGGGTTTTAAAAACCCAGTGTATAAATAGCAATTAATTTCCTTATATTTTGTACACTGGGTATAACTAATTACACCCCAACCGAGTGTAATGAGGGCATTTTTACAATGGAAGTGTACAATCAAGGTGTTGGTTTAGGATGGGCCTCGTATTTACTTTGCCTGCAGTCCAAATCACCACCTAATTAGCACTCAGTGCTTTTTATTACATGACTGAATTTAACTTAATGAAAGCCAATAGCAGCAACCTGGAAAATGTTCTTTAAAAATTTAGATGTGGCATGAATGGTAGACACGACATCTTCAATATAATTAACTATTGGTTTATTTGTTTTGATCTGATTTCCTTCAGCTGATAAGGATTATATGTCATTCTGAACATATTCCACAAATCAGCAAAGAGGAAAACTACACATCCCATAAATCAGTTTCAATTATTACCCCCCCTCCGTTTTGATAGCAAAGTCAATGCAAATCAGCTCAGGCATTTTTCCTCACTTTGTTTGGTTCTCCGTATATGAAAATGGTTAAAAATCCCTTGGGTCAGTGAAAATGATCCCTCCACTCCAGTCGCCTGCTCAAAGTCAGCCAAAACATTCCAGACATCAAACGGCAGCTTTGCCATTTCTGTGCCCAACCTCCATGGCCCAGGAGGACTTGGTTATTTGGATAAATTAATTTCTGGAGTCTGCCTGAGTTGCAAAAACAACCTCCTGCCTGACAGCAAATTAGTCTAACTGAAAATCTAAAAACTGCATAAGGTTAAAGGAAACACACCCCCTCACCCACTCAACCCTTTTTAAAAAGCATAAAATAGATTTTCCGTTTCCATCACTGCTCAACTGCTTTTGTGATTACAATTGTTTTCATACACATTAAAAATATGATACAAATTTGTGGAATTAAAAACGGTAAACGTATCTGCTGGCAGGTGAGGAGTTTCAACAGGCAACGCCAGCACACAGGCTGTTACACACACAGGCTGTGTACAGCGCAGCTGACAGGCTGATGTAAAATGCTACTGTCAGTCGCACTGAAAAAAAAATGACATAAAACTAAAATCTCCTCAATTGACTTAAACATTTATAAAAGAGAAACAAATAAACCTGAGAGCTCAGACTGTGAAAATAGGGGAGGAAAATGTTACGGACGGAAAATTATGCAAACAGATGAAGACAATCCAGAATTAATGGTCCGCAACATTTTCAGGCACTCAAAGAGCTGTCCAAGGACACCATAGGGGAGACTGCATGGCCCCAGTAATTGGAGGAGCATGTAACTTCAAAAGTAAGGGGAACAGACTGGAGAACTTTCCTCTGAAGTCAAGTCTTAAAGAAAAACGTGAAGCACATGTATAGTACAGTAGGGAATTTGGTACATGTGTGAATGAAAATTGTTCTGTTTATTGCTGCAGACATGATACATTGCAGTATTCCTGCTGAGCAAAACTCAATGAATCCTGAACTTAAATCTTTAAGTTGATACACCTCAAGTCAGTGAGTGAAAAAAACAAAAGGCACCAAAACAGGTCAAAAACAAAACAGGATATCCACAATGTCCATAAAGATGTCCATAAAATAAATCATTCAGAGGATGTGTGATCACCCTCGGAAAGAGAAAAAGCTTTTAAAATGAACCCACCATAAGTCACTATAGATGTTTCGTCATTTATTGTGTCATGAATTTGACCATGTTCCCTATAGTTCATAGAACAGATGATATTTCTGCCAGGCTTTCTAAGGCAGGGAACATTAAGCTATGGCCTTGACCGATAATTACTAATAATCGTGATGAACAGAGTAGTTAAACATACAAACAACTTTTCCTAAGTGTAAGCAGAGGTGGGATCAAGTCATTGTTTTTCAAGTCCCAAGTCTTTATACTAAACACAATAGTCCAAAGTCATGGCTAGTAATTCTCAACACCTGAACCAAGAGTCTCAAGTAAGTCACGGGTCTGAAACTTTGTAGGTCCCAAATAAACCTTAATACGTTCAACAAAACAAGTACCACAGAAGCTGCTCGTTCTACTTGACTGGCTGCTGATATATAGATCCAAAGTGGAACTATAATCAGTGAAATTAGATTGATTCACTAAATACAATATCAAGAACGTAAAGTAGATCATTGTATAATTCTCTTGATCATTCATGGTGCATGTCTTTACCCTGATGGCTTTACTTTGATAAATAATGCACAACAGCCGGGACTTTGCAGCTCACGCATTATGAATTTGTCACCACCACGAAAAGGGTGTTAACATGACGTTGACTTTCTCATAGAAGCAAATGTTTTTGGTTATATTTGAGATCAGGTTAAAGCATTCCAATGGAGAGTGGGTGAGATAGAGAGGCAAAAAAACTGTCTCGTTACAGTTGTCTAGTTCTGCAGTGGCAGCAGCGCATGGTTAGCACAACCCTGCACTTCCAGAGTGACCTCTAGCCGGGGGTGAGCCAACAGTAACCGCATCATAACATTTGACCAGGCGCATAAATATAGCTGCTTCTTGAAAGGACATTAAGCCAATGGAGGACTAGTGATATTTGACAGCTTTGTCCTGTCAGACAAAGAAAAACATCCAATCAGGGAACCACCATCTTTATACAGTTGATTCGCAGAGATGCTTTCTCAGTACTACTGGAGTGGTAGAAACCTACACTGTAATCATGATGGCATAACTTTGACATAACCTACACTTCTGTCTTCATGATGTGCTTTAGCTATATATCATGAAAATGAGTCTGAGTCGAAAGAAAATGAAGACAAACTACATTATGTTGTTATGAGGAAAACAGAGGGGAATACAATCTTTCCAAGGTCCTTTGGTCTGAGGGAAGAACACCATGTGTGCTTGAGTTAATCCAACATATACGGAGGAGAAAATGTCCATTTTTAACCTGTTATCCATCACTGTCAAATGTGGTGCACAGTAAAATAGGAAATAATTAGACAGAAAAATGACTGCAGCCCGGGGCAGAATAAATGAGAGTAAAACCTAAGTATAAATTCAGTAAACTTCAGGCAAATGATATTTTGATAAATGCCCTGTATACAGCTTTTACCTGCATTACCCCATTTTTGAGAATGAAAGGACGTTATTCTTACAGTATATGCTTCTTAAGTTACAAAACACTTACGTACATTGGCCCTGAGGGAAAAAACCAAACAACAATGGATAAAACCCAACAACCAAACAGAAAACAATACAATATTTCACTCTTCTGAACCGACATTTCTGAATCTGTGAGATGTTAAATGATCTTAATGCTGTTGTGTTTCCTGATATGTTGCTGTGTGTCTCCTTCTGTTATAGATTTACCAGTTTCATAAGATGTGTTCAGATCCTTTATGTTAGTAAAAGTAACAACTAGGGTAATTACAGGTTCTGCTTTAAAAAAACCCTTATTACTTAACAGTACAACAGTATTAGCAGCAAAATGATGTAGTAGTATTGGTAGTGGTCCCCCTGACTGATTTATTACTATACACAACATTATTACATTATTAATACTGAGGCATCACTGTGTAAGCAGCTTGTTACTGTTGTAGCTGCTGCAGAAGGAGATAGTTTGAACTACTCTATATCCAGTAAGAAAGGTTGAACCACCTCACATAATGTTAGTTAGTTGGAACTACTTTATATATATTTAGCATGTTTGAACTGCTCTACAAACTGTTAGCTAGCTTGAACTGGTGAGCTGTTAGCTAGTTTGAACCAGCGAAATGAATCTTTAATAATGTGTTTTATATCAAAAATATTGTTACATTATCCATCTTCATCCTAAAGGTAAAGCTGTTAAACAAATGTCGTTCAGTAGAGAGTATAACATTTCCCTCTGAAAAGAAGTGGAGTAGCTTTAGAAAGTAGCATAATATTACAGTAAATGCAACTTTCCTGAAAATTGTACTAAAATACAGCAACTGCAAGTTACCATCACTGTGATTCAACCAACACAACAACCAAAGTACATGGCAAATATAGACATATAAAACCCATAAATATTAATTAATAGTTAGCCTCATTTGGCTAGTGTCCTTAGAACGCCACAATTTGTTGATCATGAATGTATTACTGCGCAGTCTCTGCTGCTACAGCTAACGTCAGGATTCAGTAGAGTGGAGCTGTCTACATGCTGTTCACGCCCACATTGGAAACGTCTCAATACCACACTGTCAACCGGCCACACAAGACAACCCGAAAAGATTAGTTTCACTTACTGAATCGAACCCCGGATAAAGTCGCCCCGTAGCTTCCTACCTGACGTTTCACCGCTGTCACCACAGGCAACAAGTCCGCCGCGGGACTTTGTTGCCGTCCACTTAACGTCGTCTGACCCAGTTTCTCTTTCAGCCCTCCAACAAATGTTTCAGATCAAATGTAGAAAACCCCGAACATGAAGTGTAAGTAAGCTGTTATTGTTGTCAAACCTTAAACTTTTAATAACAGCTGAGTCGGAAGGTAACGGTGTATTGACGTGAAATCCTAACGCATTTGTGCACGCGCCTCTAACTCGCATCAATGCTTGTCACGAGTGTAAATACACACACAAACACACACATACACACAAACTCCATATAATTAGTTTCTTCCGGTTGTATTTATTTGTCAGTGGCAATAAATAGTCATCTTAAACTCTAATAATAAGCTATTGAGTTTGCACAAAATTAATTTATTCTCTTGCATTTTAATTTTACTCTGGTAGTGTTAATATTAGTCATATTAATTTAATTCAAACGCTTTGAGTTATTTACTATTATAAACCATATTACACTACATTGTAAAGCAAGGTTTTAATCGTAATATCCTCTATAGGGGGGATACGCCCCGCCCCCTTCCTCCATTAGGTTATTCAAAAAAATATATATATATATATTTCCCTATGTATAATAAAAAAATTAAATGACGTTTCAAATGCTATGAAAGGCAACCATGCGTCACTGTTTGGAATAATATGTAATCAGAATCAGAATCTCAATGTATTACTTGTCAGTCAACCATCACTAACATTAAGTAAATACCTAACAAGGTAATTAATTCACAGGTGCTCACGGGCATATTAAAAAATCTTTAAAGTTCAAACAATAAAAGTAAAGAAGAAAATATGCTTCCAATTTCTAGTGCATATTTTTTATACTTTTAAAGGCAGGGGGGGTAAGGTGGGCTAGGGTACAGTAAGCTACCTTACATCTCTCTCTCTCTCTCTCTCTCTCTCTGCTCCCTCTCTCTGTCTGGATATAAACAAGAGCCCCACCTATGGGTCAATTCAGAACAATAAAGATTTTTAAATGATTTTTAAGTGCAAGGGTGTACTTTGTAAGGGCAATACTCAATTTGCTTTGTTGAGCTCTTCACAATGTATAACCATATATAGCAAGAGGTCAAAAAGATATTGCTTCATACTACATGATCACAAATAGAAGAAGTTGTGAACCAGCATTTTGATAATTTTATGAATTTACTTTAACACATACACATTACAGGACACAGCAGTGTATTTCGTCAGAATAGAAGAATTGTAAGAACGTCTTCTATGGGAACCCCAATCAGTATTAGCCTCCTCATAAAGCATCTGTACTCCTTTGATAATATCAGCTCATTGAACTACATGAGTGGATGGACAGAAATACATCACCAGACTGATGATTTGTTGCATCAATTCACTGTTCACGTAATCTCATTTGGGTTTGAAAATCTACTCATCCGAAGGTTCAAGTCCAAGCCTCTATTTCGGCACAACACGGCAGCACCTTCAGATAAAGGGATGGTGAGTGCCGCACATACTTGAGAGCATTTTTT
This sequence comes from Macroramphosus scolopax, assembly GCA_901007825.1. Classification (NCBI taxonomy): domain Eukaryota; kingdom Metazoa; phylum Chordata; class Actinopteri; order Syngnathiformes; family Centriscidae; genus Macroramphosus; species Macroramphosus scolopax. The sequence goes on from CAAKHC010018831.1 coordinate 9,400, forward strand.
TTAATTTCTTGATGCTCCATCTGTTGAAATGATAAAGTGCAGCCATAATGGAGTGCAACAAGATTAAATTAATCAGGTTTGTCCATTATACGCCCGCCGGCTCCTCACAGATGATTGCAATTTTCTCTGTCAGGCCCATTATTGTAAGATCTGTTTAGTGGTTTGATGCAATTAAATGGACTTAATGTAAATTTAACAATACAAATAACACTTCTGTCTGTGTATGTTTAATAGGGGTGCGGCTTGAGGGTCCTGAAGTGCAACGGTAAACACCCACTGTAACCATTTTTAACTTCAAACAAACCAGGGTGCTATTTGATTAGTGTGGACTCTGTGATCAATAACGATGTTTCATGTTTTCATGTTCACTGTGATGTCAAAGGATCTGGTTGCACAGACCACCCTTGTCTGCACATCGGCCGTAAGGAACACAACACCTTCCACGAGCGTATCATGATGCTCATAGATCATTTGGACCTGGAGAGAGGGGGGGGTTTAATGGAGTCGCTCTAATGAGAGCGGATAAGGTGTTCGTCTTTATTAGTGTGCATGAATCTCACGGTTCAGTACAGTAGGTGAGGCAGACTTGAGAGAATTTTGATTAATATTTCCCAGAGCTGATCTGATATCTCCCTGATTGGTTGCTTCCTTCTGCTGGATCGGGTCACTGCCAGGGTACAAAGCCTACAGGATGTGTGTTTAAAAGGAGGAGATCTTGGCCTAGCGTTTCGAAGCTCCCACTGCCGCCGTCACGGTAACATTTATTTCATTACATTAATTTCTCAGCACCTCTATAATGATTAATGAATGCCATCCAGTAGCATAAAACAGTGAACCAATGCTTTTCTGTGTGGAGATACTCCTTTACACATTTTTCATAGATCCATCAGGAATCTCACTGTACCATCTGCTAACATCTGTTTTAAGTGATCTGACTGGGATTGAGGCGGCTGAGCTTAAGGTTATTGTGGAGGAATGAAGAATTACCATAACCAATCAGACAATGCACTTTATTACATTACATGCTGCATTTCATTTGGAGCTCAGGTGTTTTGCATTAGTCCCCTATCACATTGCAAAGTGAAATAAGCCACACCTGGAGACAAGAACATATTTCCTTTGCAAAAAAGGAGGAGGCGATGTTTTAATTCAGATATGACTTTTTTTTTTCTCTTCTTTCCCCTCTTTTTTTCACACAATGAGCTTCATAATATCTGGTGTGCTGCCCAGGTAACCTGAGTAGGTATGCACCAATGTGTTTGTTGGAGGCACCTTTCCCACTAGGTGCATTCCTGTGGTCGTGGCAGGCCAACAACAAGTCAATCAATCACATTCTGTACAGCAGTAATTTAGTCAGTGTCACACTATCTCTTTTGTTAGCCACAGGACAGCAGTGGGAAGAGGAAGCAGGCAACAGCTGAGGACAGGGTGCCCGACCTGACCCAGATCAACAAAAGGGTGGTGCAGTTTGTACACAACATTGGCTCACCAACACAAAGGAAGCAGTTTTAGAAGGAGTATTTAAATCCAGTGGTGTTTTTATGTGTTTGGTCTGTTATGCCCAATTATACCGAAAGTATTGAGATTCATTCTTTCTGCAGTATGTGTTGTTGAGGTGTGGACTAAACCAGTTCTGTAGGTAAATAAGACACAATCGTATCTGACCAAGCTGATTCAATCAACACAACTTAACTCTTTAAATTGGTTAAGCGGCAAAGTCAAATCTTGCATGCAGGCGATCAGCCAGTCCTTCCTATTAACGTCAAACACCACGCACCACCTTCAAATGATGTTATTTTGTCCATGTTTTATGGAAGCAAGTGAACTACGAAGAATCCATGCTTAACGTTCAAAGCAAGGAAAAATTGGTTATGGCAGCAACATTATCTTTAAGCCCGAGTGTAAGCACAAAAGAAGCTTGGCAGGTTGGGTAGAGCTTACGGCTTGAGCCCAGGCCAACCAACCTTTAGAGGGAACTCATTTCGGACGTTTGTGTCAGTGTTGAGTGACGACCCAAGCTAAGTATTGGAGCGCAATTCGACTGGTATGCTGAAAGTTTCACCCTCGCCTCATGCTAAATAAGTTAGCATTTCCTTATTTCCTACAGAAGGGTTGCACTCCAACTTTTCGGGAAACCTCTGTGTGCAGATCCTGTGACACTTGCAGCAAGAAAAAGTGATAACCGGTCAGTCAGGGCTCATAGTTAATTAAGCTGATGCACAATTTGAGAGATTAAAGTTGTGTTATCGAGCTCTTAAACACCGAAGAATGCAGTTCATACTGTCCTCTATAAGCTGTTATATTGGAAAGGAATTACGGCCATTGTTTGAAAGTGGAGTGCCAAGTAATGATCCGTCCGTTCCGAAAAAATGTTTAATAGAAACTTTCCAGCACTGAAATCACGTGCCAAAATCACAACAAAGCTTACGAAGCCACGTTCCAGTGGGATAGTTTGAATTATGGCGGATCTGTAGTTGTGCTCCAGGAATGCTCAGTACAATTACTCTGTTTGTGTTGTTTTCTTCAATTATCATGCCATGAGTTGAACTATTACCGAATGTGAGACATCTTTCTTCCCCATTTACACAAACACGTAGAAAACAGACCTGCTAAATCTTGCCTCGGCCGGTTTTTCTGTTATCATACGGCTTTTTTCAACCATTGCAGGGAGATTTACAGTTTGTGGCTTTTGAAATCAACACGATGCAGTCTTGGCTCTGGACAGAAAATCCCCTTTGGAGGAATAATGTGTATGAGGCAAGTCTTAATGACTCTACTTGAATTTAATGTGATTTCTCTGAATGCCAAAGCCATTTTTTCTCTGGACATATACGGTGATACAACCAGCCGGTGTAGGTTTCTACAACGGGTCTCGTGATCTTATCACACAAATAGAAATAGTGCTGGAATAAGCTTTATTGCTGTGATTGATGTGCAGGTACGGCCACGGGATTTTATACCAGACAGATAGATTTCAGGATGACGTTCTCGTTTTTTGTTTAAGGTGAAAAGTGTTATTTATGAAGCATCCACCCTGCTGTTTTCTTTCTAACAAAAGATGAAATGACCTCTTTCATAAAAACAAACCACAGCCCAAATGGTGAATTACACTTCATCATAACAGTAATAACTTCACCGGGACTATTCTAAACACGCGTATCCCAAAGAAGGAAGCACACGAAGAGCTGAATGAAAATCTGTCCCTCACAGCAATAGGTCAGCGATGGGTGTGGTTGAGTCAACAGGCGGATGGTGATCATGTGGATTAAACTGCATTTAGCCACACTTGTCTCCTGGGATTCTCCTTGGCTACACGCAAGCAAGTATTTTGACAGCCGAGCCAGAAGAAACAAAAGTGTTTTGCTTTTTCATTAAAAAAAATGTGAGAGAGAGAACGAAATGAAGATGTAGTGGGGAGAAACGGTAGTCCCTCAGCCACTGCCTTACTCATTCCATATGCGAGGCTTAGAGGCAGGAAATACCCACAATTCAGTGTAATCAGGGTAGAGGCCGCATAACCCATTAGAACAGACCTGGTGGAACTGATTGGGCTCCAGCAGAGTTAAATACGAGGCACAGCACAAAATGTTGCGTTTTCATACACGACCCAAGTAATGCGAGTTTTATCTCCCATGAAAACGTAAGTTGAAATGGATTTGCAAATGTTTATCATTTCTAATCTAACGACTTCCGTCCGCTGACGGCCGCATGCGGAGAAACGCTTAGATTTAGAGGAACTCATATTCAAGCAGCAAATGTTGGATAACTGCAAGAACACGTTATGTTAAGGTCTCCCAGATCCTCCAATGCTGCGTGAACTCGGCTCCTTTTTAATCACAGAGGATCGTTTGTATTTCGTCCGGCTGCATCGCTAATTCATTCGATTTCTGTGGGTCCGACGTTTTGACCACAAGCAAGGCTTCAACAGAGCAAATAACAACGTGCTTCCTTACGAGGGCAACAGTTGTTTGACAAGCTAGTGGGTTTCTTTCACGATGAGGGAAAACTTCTGGCATGTTAAACCATAATAACACTTCCCCCAAAGTGCCGTGCTAGCTGCAGCCCTGTGTCCGATCCAGAAAGGGGTTTCCCAGTTATAAAAACAGATGCTGGTTGGCTTCTTGTCTGTAGCTTCAATGTTTGTGGAATTTTTAGGGAGTCTGCATGTTTGCTGATAGTTGGTTTTTGGTTTGTCCCTTTTTTGAGAAATAATTGGAGAGGGGGAAGAAAACAAGGGGGGAGTGACAGCTGATGTGGTTCGGTCAAAGGGGGACGAACATCTGACTTTGATTTAACGTGTGACCCAATAAAGACCCACGGCCATGTCACAATATCTGTCTCTCTCTCCCCGTCTCTGTCTATTGTTGAATTCCGCCTGTCACGGTGTTTTTTTACACATCCAGACGTCCCGTGCGTTTGACTTTTTAATCGTTCGAAAGAACATCGCTGTCGACTTTTCCGTTAATAACCTACCGAGCTGCCAACGGACCACACAGCCAAAAACACAGTTAAAACAAAGTTATACTCATTTTAAGAGAGAAAGGCTGGAGTAGTTAAATCCTTGATTTGTACCTTCCAAAAACTCTCACAAGTCCCCAGTGCCCCTCCACCCCTACTCTGCACCTCCCACACAATTCCCAGGTCAACAGAGCTCTCGATATGAGGCGCGTCTGGTCTACTGTGACTGCATATGGTTATCCACTCAAGGTGTCCAGATACACTTCTTCATGCATTTCCAATAAACAACGGGGGGACTTATTCAATCTACGAGAGACTTACTGACGATGCACAGACGCTGTTTGCCTGAACCTAAATTAAAAAAACTTTTTATCGTATTTATATCTCAGCATTTTAAGTCTATATACCATCAAAGAAATAAAGAAAAGTGGATTCAAGTATTTCACTCTATCCCTCTGTCTCTCCATATTTCGTCTGTTTCACTGCAATCAAAGAACCCCCCCTCCCCCCCTCCCCCCTTTTCAGCA
>CAAKHC010018831.1:14741-29806 GCA_901007825.1 Macroramphosus scolopax
ACTCCCCGAAAACGAGCCACATCTACTGAGCCACTTAACGTATAATACTGAAGATTTAAAAGGTATTTTGAGGATGCGAGAGAAGGTTTTTATTACATCATGCTGCGTCCTCTCCGGCGGATTAGATTTACATATCGTCTGATTGGATGATAGACAGATGTGGAGACTCGGAGACTTTGTGTGTTGCAGTTGCATGGCGACAGTGAGGCAAGGCATGATTGAGACGTGTGCTTGGATAGATAGCATCTCTGAAAGGCAGCTCCCCTGGGTTAATGGGGGAGTTTATCCTATTAGAGGCCCTCCTCCGCTCCACTCCTCCTTTTTTTCTGCAGGAGAGTACCCATCATTGTGTCTCTCATGCAAGTGGTAGAGACTAATGGCCTCTGCTGCGCACAGTAAAGCCTCCTCCTCCTTCCGTCTTCTTTCTTTTTCTTCCTTTTACCTTTTCTTTCTCTTCCTCCCATCATATCCACTGCTCCTCTTCCCCTCCCTTGATCAATAATTCCCAGCCCTTACACTTCCCTCCCGACATGCCGGGCCATAAATCACCCGTGTGCTTCTCCGGCAGGAAGGATGCCTCACCAGAAAAACATCTCCAGCGAGCTCAGGTCAGGCGGAAAGGTGAGGACAGCTTAACTGACTGTCCCCAATAACATGCCATCCTCTATTGCTTCTACAAAAAGACATTTTTTTTCTTTAGTGCTAAAGGTAGGTTGGGGGAATAAATTAGGAAGCCACATTAAGCTGTCACCAAGGACTTTGAACAACACGGACTGGATTTACACATGTGATTGTGCTTTTCAGAAACCACACTGAGTAACTGGACCAGCTTGAAGCCATATTCATAAATAAAAAAAAAGCATAAGTGCAAACAGCCCGGGAAGAACGGGGGATTTTCTTTTGTGTTGTTTTTTCCGAGATTTATTCACTTCACTACATAAACAGCCTTAAAAAACCATATTAACTTCAACTGAAACGTCTGTAAACAACAAAACACTGTCTTTATAACATCATGTTGAAGCAATGGCATCCTGTTGCTTAGAACCTAAAACCTGCTGTTGTGTAAATCACAGAACAGCAGAATTGACCGTCATATAAAGCATTTTTATTGCACATGTGTTTGATAGTGAAAGTCACAGGAAGGAATCTTTGAAGATTTCAGGAGTGTGCATCTGGACTCTCCTCAGGCTCCCTCCACGAGGGCGGCTAGCCATTTCCCCATGGCTTCTGAGGGAAGCAAAAGACATTGACCTGGGCTCCGGTAACGGCCCCTCCGTGGCCGTCCTGTCTCGCGATGTCCATCTCCAGCATAGTTGAGCACTGAGGTGCATGACAGTTTAAACTGTGCAGCTCAACCGTATCGGCAAGGGTGCAATTTAAAGATAGTACAATAACGGAAGAGAGGGAAGAACCTTAAAGAAAACTTGGAAGGATTCTAACAATCATATACTGTACATCACAGTGTTTGTCAACTGGGGCCTGCATGACGCGCCGCCGCAGCCGGATCCAACAGCGCTTACAAATTGTTCGTCGGGACCTTCAGGACATCAAAGATTGTTTTGGGGAAGGTGACTCAACCTCTGCAGGGAAGGCTGATAAATGTCATGAAGAGGGAAACATTGAGGCTCATTTAGGGGTTGATGTGGAAACATCTTGGACTCGCTGCACCGTGTTTGACCCCTGTGACCCGTGTTCCTGGTCGTTTCCTGGGCTTTTGCTCAGAACAGAGTTTTCTCTCGGAAGAAGATGCTCAGCTTCAGTCAGGTTTGTACTGTGAAAGCTCGGAGGGAAGTTGGTTTATCATTCAGCCTGTTTCAACCACATGTTTAAAAAGTTATCATCTTCAATGGGGCGTCCACTGCTTCTGGAGACAAATCAACTTCTTCATTCTTGTTTCTTTAGAAGACGAGTTTGCGTCCAAGCCGAGCCAAAAAAATTCTTCGATGGGTTTTTTTTCCCCTCATGAATTTATGATTCTGAGTCAAAGGTATTTCCAGGAGAGGCCAATGTTTATCCTAGCAGATTATTATTGTGCTGATTTACACCGTTGGCTACAGAAACACTGATTTTCACCCTTTTGATTTCAACACTCAACTTTTACTGGAGCAAAGGCCGAAAGGTTTTATTTATCCAAGCACAAATAAAGGAAAACCGAGATAAGTGGAGACTTCCAGCGGACAATGGCTTTTCTATTGCAAGTGTGGGTAATCGTCTTGTGGAAGGAGGCACTGTGTTTTGGCAAATTGCACCAAATTCATCTGGCTATAAGCATCCCCTTTCCTGCTCTCCTCTCGGGTTTCCAGCGCTCCATCACAGTGCGGGGCCTTATCGCGCTGCCCGCTCTCAATAGGCAGGGCCGCCACTAAGATTTCAGATGCTGGCCAACCTCTCCGAGGGAACAGGTGTCCCCTCTGTCTGCCTGCGGTTGGGGTCCCACAGTGGAAGCATGGGAAAGGGCAGCCACCGCAGAGGTTCTACCCCAGCGGACAGGTAACAGTGCGCCTTTTCAACTCAAGTCTGAATTCAGCTAAATTGGCATGCTTTTAGGAACCCCGGGAAGCAGTTGGAAGCAGAAGAATAACGGAAATTCGCCCAAACAATTCCCACTTGGCTTCGAGGAGTACGGTGTTCTCACAACGGGAAAGTTTTGATGTGCAAATGCGATAAGAAAAAGAGGCTTTGGCCAGACCTGCCTAACTTTGTAGCGTGCTTTTAAGAACAGACCTTTGGCTGCAATTATCAGGCAGGATATTTAAATAAATGATTTTTTTTAAAATCTTGCAATGAACATTTCAACATATCTGAATAAATGACTTGTACTGAAAGATATGAACATTTTACTTTTTACTTTCTTATAGAGATCTGAGGGGGGTGAGGTGGGGGGGGATTGGTCGCCCCTCCCCCCCCCCCCATTGGTGTGGGGGGGGGGGGGGGGGGTAAGGGTAGTATGGACAATGCTTGCCAGTTACACTCAATAGTCTCAACATACATGCAGTATAAAGTTAGAACTTGTAACTGCATTTTATTGATGATGAAAGCGTAAATACATTTTAGGGCCTTAATATAGTGAAATACAATGATGATCAAAAAAAACTTGTTTCCTGAGGGCGAACTTCTGATTCAACCACAACATGAGACAAGAAGGATTTTTCTCCCACAGGTGGGGGGGGGGCAGGTAAGTTTGGAGAGAGATCAAAAGAGCAGCGGTGTCAGCCCTGGAGCATCCAGCCCATCAGTGTGACCTGTGATCAATGGTGCAGGTGTGGCGGGGAACACCGGGGCAGGTGAGAGTCTCAGAGGCTTTAACTGCTCTTTAGGTACAAATTTGTTTGCACTTTGACAGATTGAAATCGGAGGTTTGGAACAACATTTATCAATATTAACTCTCACTCACAACTCCCTCCATTCATAAATGCAGCCAAGCACAAACAGGGAAGTCATCAAAGTGAGCTACAGCCTGCAGGGGGCTCGTAGGAACAAAGACATTTGCAAAAATGGCATCTGTGACCTCAACACTCGAATCCTGCGAGTGATAATATATCGATGGGAATGCCATTAAAAACAGTTTCCAGCTCCTCCTGGATTCATTTGCGCTGACCCAGAATGCAGTATTTTCTTAACACAAGCAGCAGGCCGCTTTGATGTTATCTTCCTATCCAAACAGTGGAGGGCCCGCTGCCCCTGCCCCGCCTGTGTCCGCGGTGGACGGCGTCGATTAATCACAGTGAAGCCTGCTCGTACGCGCTCATAAATCGCCCTGCCGCTCCTTTAACAGGAGAGTCCCAAGGTGCAGTGCGGTCATTTATCAACACTCTCCCCCCCCCTGGATGAGGAGTAAATGCAACTCTGAATATGTAACTGAGGGGGAAAGGAGCCGTGGGATGTTGAGCATATCCAGTGGTGTAATAGTAAATAAAGAAGTGTCTGAACTATGACCCCCCAGCACACATCAATTTATTTACTTATAGTTACTTCGATTCTATTATAGCTTTCTTTTGAATTTAGCTTTACATTAAACTTAACTACAGTTTTTCGGTTAGAAATCTAATGATATTCTTGTTATGCACAGGCTATGTTCACATTACAACCCTCATTGTTCTCCTTTCTTGCACAGATAAGATTTTCCTACTTTGACGGTTCACATTCAAACCCACTGTTCGACCGGAGAGCGCCGACCTCCGCCAAGGACAACAGCCCACCCTTCCATTATGTGCGATTCCAAAGCTCAAACCTTCACGCACGTCTGGATATATTTCGAAAAACTATTGCAAATATGCCGGAGCTTCTTGCAGGCGGATGGACAGTAATTGGTGGAACACGCCGCTCTTTACGAGGAGATGACACGCATAAAACACACAAACACCCGAACCTCAAAAACATTGTAAATTCAACCGAAACCACAATAAAAGACAAAATTCGAAACTGCAGACGAGCAGATGAAGGAGAAGTTGGAGAACTGGTGATCAAATGGACATTTCTTACAGATAACATCATTATTGGGAAAGTCTGACCATGTTTTAAAATAACATTCACAAAAATATTTACAAAAAAAGTGGAAGTTTCAAAATAAGAGTCTTTTATCTGACGAGAAGTTAAACTGAATGAAGTTTGTCTGCCGATGATTGAATGAACCTGATACCATGAAAAGTAACAGCAGATAGTTTGTCCTCCAGGGGGGAAACATGCAGCCGAACATGTACAATCCAACATGTTTGGTTATTGGTGATTCCAAAACGACTGAGAACCAACTGTGCGTATATCAAAATCAGACATTAGCTGTCTTCATGATATAAATAAAGGCACTTGGGGAAGTTGTAATGCCTTGTCACAACTGTCGCAAGTATCTCTGTGGCTTCCTTTAATCACATGTACTCTAAACATTATAGGTTAATGTACACCATAGCTGCATAATGTTTCCCTCAAGTGGAGATGAAGAAAAGTGCATCATCAGTTTGGCCCTGAAGTCGTGTTTCCAAAGTGGGTTTGATTGAACTTAATTTATTCGGACCTAAAATTAATCACAGAGCAGATCTGACAAGTTTGAGCTTTTTATCCCTTTTTGATCTCGTGATAATTTGAGGTTGAAGCTCAGTGATTTACATGTGAAAGACAAATAGCCGGTTTAACGAATGACATCAGCACATGTGAGTTTCTCTGTCAAATCTCTTAATGTGACGTTTCAAAGCCATGAGTAAAGGATAACATGTCGATTCACGTGCCACCTTAAGAGATCGTCACATTTGAAAAGGTAAGTCATTGTGAAGATTTTTTCCCAGAGTTTCGGTTTGGCTGCTGTAAACTTTGCTCCTTGTGTCTGTGAATCTGGGAGCAGCAGCAGCAGCAGCAGAAAGCACAATCTCCATCATCAGTGCTCCCTGTCGGGCCTGTCCTCACACTGGCAACCCCACAAAGCCTGCCTGGAGACAGATGACAGCACCACAAAGACAACACAGGTGGCTGGCTGCAGACCACCTGGAGCAGGAAAGCACGGCCACAACCGAAACATCTGGGGAGACACCACAAAACTGCAGGGATTGAACATGGGAGGAAGGAGAGGGAAGGAAAAGTATGAATGGGGTGACGGGGTAGGAAGACGGAAAACATGAGGATGGTAGCAGCTTTTAAGAAACTTCTCTTGGAGAGATTTTGTTTCCAAAAATATTTCAAGCAGCACTTCCTGTTTGTTTTTGTTAAAGAAGGGGAAGTAGAAATGAGTAATCTAGGTTTCCCCCTAAGAACATGCACCCCCTCAGTATTATTTACGATGATGGATAAGCTCCTCAAAGCTAACCCTATATCTATCAACAGCATCAGTGAAGGTCCTGTCTCAAATCTCACTATAAACGTCGCACATCAAATTTGACCTCTTTCTCCGATTTCCTTTAACAATACCGTTTAATAACGATATGGTCCGTCACGCTCCGTAGTGAGATTACATGCCCTCCTTTCAAGAGGTCTTTCTCCTGACTATGATGGATCTCCGCTCGGGACTCACATTCGCAGCCACCTTTGAACTCAGGCACAGTCTTTAGTGCCGTGACCTCAATTAATTCCCCTTATAGAGCGAAGTGGACTTATATCCCGACAGCACAATCCCCTGGATCAAATTCTTCAGCGTGATGGGGGATTTTTGCAGCCGGCACGTCTTCCAGACTTCAGATTTTTTCTCACAACTTAAATAAAGTTTTGTGCTTGACTCTGCATAACGTTAACATGAGTAGTTAGTGCTTACAGAGACGGGAGAACAATGATTGGAAAGTTCAATATTTAACCTCCCGCTATTGTCGGATTCTATTCCACCTCCTGTTAAGCCTCCAACAATAGATTTCCTCCAAATAAACACAAAGTAAAGTGGGTTGTTATCTCTATAAATCATGATAGCATCGGAAAATAATCCCCTTCCAACCCGTCCTTGATTTCCAAGCGGCTTGTTATCCTCATCTCTTTCTCTCCTTATTACCGACCCTGTGTTTTCCTTCCCTCCTCCCCTTGTCAATAGCACTTCCCCGTCTCGTGAATGTAATTCTGCGGCCGCTCTGACCGCTTCCGTGGCCCTAACTCACCTCAACAGTAGTGCTTCTCTGCGTGCACCCGCGGCCTCCCGTGAATCTGCATGTCTTACATCTGTGTCCAGGCCTTCACCTCCGGCACAAGCCCGGCCTGTCTGCGAGCCGACTCAACAGCTGTCATGAAAACCAAACAGACACTCTTAATTGGTGTTCCAGACTCAAGGAAACTGGACTAAAATATTTGCATAATTTCACAGAGGAGGGGAGGAAATTGTTAAAACATGTGAGCCGAGGCCCCGGCTGCTGTAACCTTACCCTCCGGCCGAGCGGCTCTTGGGTGCCACCCAGCGCCAACGGTGCCAGGGGGGAATAGAAGGGGAAGGCAGGGGTGAGTGGGAGGGAGATGTGGAGTGAAAAGGTCATTCGGGCTGATCCTATCAGAGTTTGTCACCTTTCTATACAGCTCAGAGCCTGAGACGACCTGACGCAAACAGGGCCAAGCCTGCAGTATCGTATGAACCCATCGTTGGGTGATTCTTGTGAGGGGACTGGTTTTAATTTTTTGCTTTTGCAGAAATGTGTGTGTGTGTTTGCCCTTTGTCACAAACACCAGTGTTTTAATTTGTCGGTTTATTGAATAACTTTTTGGGGCTCACATCAGAGGCAAGTCTTTCAGATTATGATTAGAACATGTTTGGAGAGGAGAAGAAAAAGTTTTGTTTCTTGTGAAGTTCGACATGCTTTTAACTTTTTATTTTTTGTTATTAAAATTCAACAATGGGAGAAAAAAAAGCTCAAAGTTGCTCAAAGTTCTCAGAGTTAATAGAAATATGTAACCTTCTTTTAAATAGTCAAGATTTTTTATTGTTTTAAAGGATCAGAAGCAGAAAATCTTGAGAGCAACAGGCTTATTTTATTGGTAATGTTGTTTCATTGCATTGTTGATTAATGAAGTACGGAAGTATGCAGGACGCATTCCAGCTGAGTAAAGATAAACACCCCTAAGTGCCCAGTAAATTCTTACTAAATTTAAAAAAAATCAAACAACTCTAATTGCGTTTTAGGATGTGGAATTGTTACTATTGAGAAGGAGTGTGTTTGGATGTATACACATTTTATTAACCCTGATAGAAATTCTTACATCAGATTTCTTTTAATTAGAATGTATTTGATTTAATACAAATCTCTAGAATTATCTATAGACAGTATACTGACAGTGATCCAATTCTGATATGATCCACACAAGCAGCCAGGAAGTCTTCATGAAAATGTTGTTTGGAAAATTAATGTGGTACAAGTTTACCTTTGTGTGGATTATACTTCAGTAAATCAGGAAGCAATTAGTATTTTATTTGGAACAGGACAGCAGATGTGTGTGTATACAAAATGTAAATATAAATGTAGCCAATTGTGTGTATGTGCATGTGGACCAGTGCAACTAGATGCATTATGCAGGTATAATTAATTTTTAAATTTATATATATATATTTCTTTTTTTTTAATTATCTTGATATAGAAGAGAGAAATTGATTAAATGTAAACCTTAAAAAACAACTTCTAAGTAACCTTGACGCTGTGTGTGTATACGGGGGAATACCATTGCTATGTGACTCTTTCAACACGTTGTATTCGTATCTATTAGAACATATTAGTATTAGAACACATGCAGGAGAACCCCGGCCTCCACCCGCCTACATCCTGGTTCCCACACAGCCGCACTGAGCTGCGGGTGTTGACAGTCACAGCTGAGGCTGGGCAGGGTAATTAAACTAGCCCGGGCCATGTGGAAAACACATAGAGCTTTAAATGCCCTCACTGGAGATAACATGAGCACCACGCAGATAGAACACATGGGAGGCCCGTTTACTGGGGATGCCAGCTGCACCGAGACACCGCGGCCAGCTTTGTCACCTTGTAAACGAAAAAGGGGAGAGAGATAAGTGTGGGGAAGTCAATGAGTGGTACGACAGTGTGTCTTTTTGTTGCACTCCAGAGGCGGACGCGGCCGAGAGGGGAACACAGGGCCTGAAATCGCACGGCGGAGGCCAGTACGGGGACGCATGAAGTAGCTCAAACAAGCATCAGGTGTCTCTGGGATTTCAAAGGAAATTTCACGCAGCGAAACTGTATTTTATGGTTGTGAAATTCTAGCTTGTGATTGTTGACATTAGATATTATTTAGTTCGGGTTGTAATATAAATGCAAATGAACCATCCACTGCTCTTCACTATAGCAGGAAAAGGGACCAATTAGAAAATCTCTCTAGTAATTATCTCATAAAAAAAACATCTCCGTAGAAGATCTAATAAAGCGGAGTTAAACTGAGTAAACAGATCATTAAACATCCTCGCTTTGTGGATACAACATAATTATTAAAAGATTATGCTGATTACACACCCACCAGGCTTTGTGTTTTGTCTTCGTTATCACTCAGATTAATCAACGCCACAGGGCCCCGCAGCCGACTGGAGGAACACTCAGTGCAGCACAGAGGCAGAATGAGGTCACGTTGATACACTTGATACTGAAAAGCTACTGATATACAAAAAAAAGGTTGTGTTTGTCCTTCTGTGATGTAGTGATGGAGGGTTGTGTCTATTATTGATGCCCGGAGAGGAAGAGACGGTGACACATGTCTTTTCAAGTGTGTCTTTCCACGATGACAGAACAAAAAGGCGCCTCTGTCACACATGGCCTTGAGAAACCTCCGTGGGTTTTAAGGCTCCGTCAGCCCCCCGAGGTTCTCCGCCCGTCCTTGGAGCTGCCTGTTTGTCTCTTTCCACACCGCCGACTAGCCAAACAGCAGGGTCCTCCAACATCTCCCATGGGTCAGATCCCTCTCAACCCCCAGGAAGCTTTGATCTGATGGACAGAAGAAGGGGGTCGGAGAGAGCTTTGGGAACTTTAAGCTGTGTGTGTGTGTGTGTGTGAGTGTGTGATGGGGTGGCAGACGTAAAGGCAGGGGGATGGTGAGGGTCAGGTGGGGTCAAAGGCCAGTGTCCATCTCTCTTGTCCTTCTGTTTGTGCGCCGCGGAGGAACTGCTACCAAACACTTGTACAAACACATACAAACAGATTTAAAGAGACAGAGATCTGTTTTAATTTGCAGTCCCATCGTTAATAACGTGTCACAAGCAGAATGCAGAGCTCACAAAATAATGACTCTTCATCAGCTCTGCATAGCTTAGCTTGCTTTAGTTTATTGGTTTATGTGTTCTGGTGTGCTGCGGCGTCTGTATGAGAAGCGTCAATGTAAGATTCACTCGATGACATCAATGCACAGCAAGAAACTCCGTGCATGTACGTGTGATCGCCGGGTGTACATGCAGATATCCACGTGTACCTCATCTCCGCGCCTTTTCCCCGGGGGCGTCCTCTCTGACCACCGCGCAGCCATCAGCCCTCCACTCACGTCCACCCAGGACAGCCTCCTTTTGAAGGCCGAGTAATTAACATGCCATCTGATACACCATCCTGCCATAAGAGTCTCTCCAGGGTAAGACACACGCACACACACACACACAAACCTGCGTGCACACACCGATGCGTGCACCCTCGTGCACACAGGTGATCCATCAAACAGCGTTAACTGGGCTTGTGTTGCTGTCAGCTGTGTCTTGGTGTATGATGGTGACCCGGAGGTTAGCCCAAAGAGACCATCATGGGCCGTAATGACAATCCCCACTTTGCCGATTTGAAACTGGATGCACCATAAAACTAATCCTCATGATACGATGTCTGATTGAAGGTCTCTAACAATCACCCTGAAAGAGTCTCCTTGTGTAGTTTTAAGACATTTGGGATTCATTTAGAGACGCATATAAGGTTATATCACCGTCCACATTATATGTAGACAACTATATAGAAAATGCATAAATATATGCATTTTTTATTATAAATATATGAATCTAAAAGACCTACAGTGGTTAGTTGCACCTGTGCAGGCGATGTAGGAGAAGAAGAAACAACCAAGGAAAAGATCCCACATCTCAATAATGTTCCCTCTTCCACCGAGACTTTAAGGACGTCACGTTCTACACGATGACCATGAAATCACTTTGATTTCCGATGTGGTCACGAGGAGTTCAAGCCTCTTAGATTATTAAAAGGTCGGTTTTGGGATTCGGTTGCTCGGACGAGGCCGTGAGAGACGCTTGACAGAATACTTTCTCCGCGAGGTTAAAGGTGGGCGAAGGGCTTGTCGGAGTAAGACGGATGCACGGGAAGATATATTGTCCGACGTCTATTTGGGGTCTTTTTCCAAGCAGTTGGAACATTAAACAGGTATATAGTGCACATGCTGTCCGACACTGCTCCGGGTGTCGACCAGGACGGCCTGTTTTTGTCTGAAAAGATCACTTTTGATGTGGCCAACCCTGCCGAGGGCGATGTGTCGGGAAAGAAAGAGAAAAAGAACAAGAGAGAAGAAAAAGAGGGTAAAAAAAAAAAAATCTTCTAATCCATAGTTGCAGGTGTGTTACACTTTTGTTGCCCCTGCAGAAGTTAACAACAGAGTTGATGACAAAGGGCCGGGCCCCATGCAGCCTATTGTGGCCTGGAGAACAATATGAAGGCTGTGAATGGCTAATCCCTCTGGACCGCTGACAGCTTGGGCCTTAAGCTACCTGGGGACTAATTTCTCCACTGGGCTGGGCTGCGGTCTGACAGGGATGGGAAAATCCAGGCTACTTACAGAGCCTTCACCCGGAGCGGAGACTGGGAAAATATTCTGCCCATTGTCAGGTTGTGGCTGTCTTTGTCATGTCAGACGCTGAACTCGGCGAGTGTGCCACCGTAGGGTGGGGGGGGGTCCGGATCAGGCTGTGTGAAAGCTGCTCAGGCTACGAGTTTTAGTCTGAAACATTGTCTCATAAACAAATTCCTCTGACCTCATTTGGCTGTAACATACAGCTACTGTTAACTCTGCCAAGGAGGTTGTGTTTTCACTCGCATTCATTTATCCGTCACTCTGTTCGCCTTTTAGCAGAATCACACAAAAACTTTCCCCAAACTTATTTTAGGGGTTTAACATTGGCCAAAGAAGAAAACCATTAAATTTGGGGGCGGATCTGTTTAACATTGCAAAAATGGAATTTATTTACCTTAGCATCGGCGGAGGCCTTCACTCCCCGAGTGCCTGTCTGTCAACAGGATTACACCAAAACTATTATTTTTGGGTGGAACAAAACTTTTTCGCAGCACCTCCAGTTGATTAAAACAATAACTTTGCAAACTCGACTTTCCAAAGAAGAGACTCACCTCCAGCCTCCTGTCCGAGGAGTGACTGGCACCCCTCCGCTATACCGACTGCATAGCAGAGCCAAGTCTTCACAATGATCGTCGTACAGTGTGAATGGGCCCCGATTTCAGTCTGTATTCATTTATCAGGAAATATCACGTAGACGTTGCAAATTTATCCAGATGTTTGTGATGTTTCAGTTGTGGACCTGCATGTACTGTCACAGGAGGTTCGGCTCTACGTCTGCGACCTCAAAGTATGTTTCTAGTTTAATATTTTTTTTTGGACTCTTAAGAAACCCTTAAGTTATTACATTTTAATAGAAATTTAGAAAAATGCTTAAACAATGCTTTTAAAAAAAAGTTTGTATCTTTGTGTGTGTGTGTGTGTGTGTGTGCCCTGAGTGTGTTTGCATATCATCGCGCATACCTTAGACAATGACGAAATATGCGGGCGGCGAGTACGTAAAACAAACCCAGCGAGACGGCCCGGTGGTGTAGATCTCATTGTGAGCGAGACAGAAAGGCGAGGACAAGATAATAAGCCCCGGGGCACCGCCCAGTGCTTGTAAACGGGGCCACGATAGCACCACATTCCCTGAGAGCAAAGGCAAATATCTGTTTCTTCTGGGCTCATGTTGGCAGATAGATCCTGGAACCAGGACACCACCCAAATAGCTTTGCAGCCGTCCCAGCCAGCAGTGCATAGCTGATATTCACCTCCTGCTTTGTCGCCTGTTTGGGAGACAATGGAGGATGAGAGAAGACCGGAGGGCTTGTGTGGATGTTGTTTTGTCAACCTTATGTTCCTCCCTCCTTACCCTTCCTCACCCCCCCCCCTTCCCTGCTCACCAGTTTTTTTGCATCTTCCCTCCCTTCTTCATCTGCTTGACTCGACCTTCCCTTTCAGAATGTCCAGCTCATCCTACCACAAAGAGCCTCTATTCTCTCCTGAGACAAGGCTGCCAGTCCCGCACTGTAACCCAATCACCTATCTAACAGAAGAGTGTGTCATCTCCACGGAGCAACAGGAAGTCTCACACAGATGGATCTCAGGCTCCGTCTCTTACCATTCGCACTTACACACCATAGGACACACACACACAAACACACTCTATAAACCAAAAATCATGTTTATTTAACCTGAACACGGAGGTCTGCATCGTCTTGATCGTGCACTTTAAAGCTACTAAAATCACCTAATTACACACACACACATGCACACACACACACACACACACACACATGCACACACACACACATGTCGTCGAGTCCAGCTTTGGATCTAGTTCAAGTTTCCTCAATCCTGCGGTTGCACAGTTCATGTTTAATTTATGCAACATTGAGATTCACCACAGTAAGAGTGTGTGAACGGAACATGTCCGTGCGTCGCCGCCATCCCGTCGCAATGATCACAATTAAAGCATTGTCGGAAAGTCGGCTATTATCTTAAATTTCAGTTTTTCGGATGACAGTTTTAGGTTAAAGGGTCAACTTTTTCATACCTGGAAAGAATGTATTTTCTAAACAAAGCCTGAGAGGAACTAATCCCCCCATGGGGAAGTGTATACATTAGGCAAACGTGATTGAAATAGTTTGGGATTTACATATCCCTTTTCTCATTAGTGGTATTGAGTGAGTGGATATTGAATAACAAACATTCACAAAGTGGGTTTGGAAAGCTCAAAGCGTCAAGGCTGGTTTCCTGCTGGCTGGAAGGCCCGAAGTCGGTGCTTTTGGGGCAGCTACAAAGGCAGCCTTGCTGAACCCCCCGATGTTGGCTTTGGACCTATAGTTCCTTCCTGTTCATGGAAATTCTTGCACAAATGAAAAATGTTTCAGTCTTACCGAAGAAAAAAAAAAAAAAAAAGGAGCAGGATTGTGCTGAGTTTTCATAGCTGACGGTGCAATTCTACATGAAAGAAATGTGACTGATTAATGCTCATATGTTGTATAAAATGTTGTAGGTTGCTGCAGCTTTATGCCAATTTAAAGGGTCAACATTTCTATATGAATAAAACAAGGAGCAAAAAAAACTGTACAAGTGCTGCTCAAGTGTCAAACTTTCCTCTGACTGTGTTGACCATTGTGAAGATATACTGACCTCTGCTGGACACACAGAGACATGCATCCTAATAATTACAATACAAGACACCACTGTGTCCTCTGGATAGTCTCTTCATGTTACTGTTTGGTTTCAAAGCTATTCAACCAGAAAAATCAATAAGCCTTTTTCACATCAGACATCAGAGACCAACAAGTAACAACAATAACAACAGCTCTGTTCCGTCAGTGTGACCGAGCCAGCGTTCACACAATGTAACAGACACTTATATTAATCACTAATGTCATCATTTACATGTGTTATTACATGTGAATAAACCCTCTGATGTCCTGACCTTTATTATGACGTACTAGTATCTTGCTGCTGGTTTCTCATATAGAACTCATAACAGCTAATTTCTTTAAGACCACAAAAACGTGACAAATGGGAAAGTTGTTCCAAATGTAACATTGCATGTCCGTATCTGCACTATGAGGAACATTTTAATTGATATCGTTGCATCTGCAGATTTTTTTGCACTTTTCTTTAAAGAATATGATATTCACTGACAACCTCCCCCCTTTCAAAGTCCCTCTCCAGTCAGACATAACACGTAAATATATTATATTTACCTTAATGTTTCTACAGTTGTGTGTAGAATGATGTACGTGCACAGTTCATATTGATGATAAAAGGGAAAGTTTCCTTGGCTCATTGAAAATCTGATTTTAGGAGGCGACGCCTACGAGCAACAGTTTGCATAAAAATCTATTGTAGGATAGACGAGGGAGAAGGAGTAGGTGGTATTTTAAGGATTTCAACACAGTATTTAAACATTTTCTCAGACACATACAGCATTTTTGTAAAACTAAATCCATGTGTGTATGGGATCTTTAAATTCTGGATTGAATTTGTCTGTTTTATTGTAGCATTAGGTCCTCATTAACTCTTCAAGGGGTTTGCATGTTCTTTATACAGTAAGCACTGTGAAGCTAGTGTTGCCTGCTCCTTCTAATAATGTCAGATATAGACAATTTGAATGACTTAAAGGGTTGTAATTAAATCCCCCTGCACAAAGTGAATTTATTAACGTCAGGAAGGAGTTTTCAGGAGAGGTTTTTGTCCTGCTGTACCTGTGTGTTCTCATTCGTCACCACTAGATGTCACTCATGTAACATTAAACACTGCATGAGCTGAAATGAAACTTAGTCCCTCAGCAATCCATTTTTAAAGTCACAGACAGTTTGTCTCTTTGTTCCGGCCAGTGTTTCCTC
>CAAKHC010018831.1:29826-41465 GCA_901007825.1 Macroramphosus scolopax
CACTCATATTAATCACTAATGTCATCATTTACATGTGCTATTACATGTGAATAAACCCTCTGATGTCCTGACCTTTATTATGACGTACTAGTATCTTGCTGCTGGTTTCTCATATAGAACTCATAACAGCTAATTTCTTTAAGAACAAGCAGACGTCCTGACAAATGGGAAAGTTGTTCCAAATATAACATTGCATGTCCGTATCTGCACTCTGAGGAATCATATCAAGTGGGGTGTAATGGAAGCAGTGTGATATCGTTGCATCTGCAGATTTGTTGCACTTTTCTTTAAAGAATATGATATTCACTGACAACCTGCCTCCTTCCAAAGCCCCCCTCCAGTCCGAAGTATATTTGCCTTATTGTTTCTACAGTTGTGTGTAGAATGATGCACGTGCACAGTTCATATTGATGATAAAATCCATGTGTGTATGGGATCTTTAAATTCTGGATTGAATTTGTCTGTTTTATTGTAGCATTAGAACCGCATTAACTTTTCAAGGGGTTTGCATGTTCTTTATACAGTAAGCTCTGTAAAGATAGTGTTGCATGTTCCTTCTAATAATGTCGGATATAGACAATCTGAATGACTTATTTTCTATTAAAGGGTTGTAATTAAACCCCCCTGTACAAAGTGAATATATTAAGCCAGGAAGGAGTTTTCAGGAGAGGTTTTAGTCCTGCTACCTGTGTTCTCTCATTCGTCACCACTAGATGTCACTCATGTAACATTAAACACTGCATGAGCTGAAATGAAACTCAGTCCTTCAGCAATCCATTTTTAAAGTCACAGACAGTTTGTCTCTTTGTTCCGGCCAGTGTTTCCTCAGAATGACATAAATTATTCAATTTGTTGAGTGGAAGATTTCCTGTTCTGGAGATGGGCCGTGTTTTGTTTCACAGCAGCTCTTTGTAAGTGCAGTCACGTTGTACATTGGACACAGGTTGCCTTCCCTCGGTACAGCATCTAAAGTGGATGTTGCAGGAACAAGGGCGGGCCGAGTGTGTGAAGGCAGCTCATTAGATGTCCGCCTTTGGCTGAGTGACCCGTTTGTCCCCCCCGTGAGAGTCGCTCAGGGGTTCTGGGAATCTCACCAACACTGCAACAGCTGCAACTCTGCAACACACTGATGAAAACTTCCTGCACTCTCTCCATCTCTTTCTTCATCTAAAGTACCTTGTCAGACCAGGCCTGGATCTCAATCCATCTGTTCTCACATCATTTGGGGGTTTAAAGGGAATCAAAGGGGCTTCTGGATGAAGAGATGACATCTGCTCTCTCTCTCCGTCCAGGAAGTGTCTGTGCGAGGTTGGTATGCCATTGTGACTGTACACTGTGTGTGTGTGTGTGTGTGTGTCCCATATTGTGTGATGTTTTCTTTATGAAACAGAAGGAAACCGCATTCTGATGAGAGACTTAGCACAAATCCTCTGGACTCCAGCTGAATCGGTGGTGATGTGAAGTCCGGGAATATGTGTCCGCTCATTAAATAATCAGTGTTAATCGGAGTGTTCTTCTGTTGTGAAACACACACATGGTGTTCGGTCAGTGCTCATAAACACTGCAGCCCCTGGCCACCTGCTATTCCTGGATCAATCTGCTGCAAGAGACCTTGATTATTTTAATCCTCACACTGCAATTAAAGTCGCAGTGCAGATGGTTCGGATCAGTTACAGTGAAAACAATTCAAATAATGTGAAATCACTTCAGCAAATGATGATCAAACAGATAAATATACAGTAGAATATGGCCATGTTGCAGGATGCAATTCAAAGGATAAACAGACAACACTTTAATGTGTGAGATGAATTATTAATTTATACTCCTGGCAAATACTGGCATAAGATTGGGCAGATTATCGTACACAGATTATTGTACCGAGGCCGTACTGTCCATCAACAAAGTGTTGCTATCGTATTTTGTTTATTAATACACTGTCCAACATATGAAGCTTGCAAAAATGAAGATAAACAATTCAGTGTAAACATGCCACAATATCATTTACAGTAAAAAAAAACAAAATATACTTCATTTGAAAATAAACTGCTGATTCAAGCTTTGACAGAATCCTCGTGCCTGGTGACGTCTCAAATCCTCGTGAAAACGTCTGCATGCATGCAACTGGATAAAAGGCAAGACAACCATCATGCTCTTAAAGATACAATCCATGGATAAAATGTCAGTATGGATTGGAGTTAACAGTCATTGTATGTGATCTTAAAGGAGAGACGGCCCCCCCAGCACAGGTGTCATTCTCCACAGGTGAGCACTGGACTTGCCGGATCAATATCTGTCATCATCTGCAGCCTCCAGAGTCCTAGGCTGTCGCTCCACAAAGTCTTACAGTGGTTGAAATGTCTGGATCCTCTGAGCGCCCTGTCATCATAAATGGCCAGGTCTGTTAGAGCACAAGACAGCAGCAGGTTTGTCACTGAAGAAACAGCCAACACATTTCCAGAATCAAGATCAATAGTCTGAATGAAGAAATTCCCTTTTTAAGAATGGCAAACATGAACAAAGCTGTATTAATATTACAAAAAATAATTAGTTTGCTGGTCAGTTTATAATATGAACATGCTTACTATGCTGAAAAATAGTCCCTGCAAGTTTGAGGGCCATACCAGATTGACCGGGTGCGCAAAGCTGTTCTGGAATCGGTCATCCTGCAGCAGCTGTCTAAGGTGAGATATGTAGCTAGAGGCGAGCCGGAGCGTGTCCAGCTTGGACAGCTTGGTGTCCGCTGGTACCCATGGCAGGCTCGTTTTTAGTCTGGAGAAAGCTTTGCTCAGCACTCTCATCCGCGCCCTCTCCCTGGCGTTGGCCGCGTTCCTCTGCAGCTGGCGCGCTTCCCTCTGCTGCGCCTTGGAGAGTTTGCGCTCCTGCTGGAGCCTCCCGTCGACACTGTCATTGTCCAAATCCTCATCCGAGTAGCGGCTGGGGTTGTAGCAGGTAGTCTCCGGCGCGGTCCTCTCCAGGCGGGTCGCTGTCCTCCTGTGGCACGTGTCATAGTCCTCAGCATCGCTTGTTGCTGAGCCAGTGGACATGGCTGCTCCAACTGGACCTGGAGGCAGACAGGACTGGCACAATGGGGGTCTGAAGTGTGTTGTTTGGACCGTCAACAGGCTATTGGCACTTTACAAATAATCCCATTTGGTCTCCCTTGACAGTGCTTCAATATCAACTGTATCTGGTCAAGTGTGACAATGGCAGCTGCCTCTAAAACTGAAACATCCCAGCAAAGCTGCCCCTCTAATTTAAGTGTCCTGGCATGTGTACAGAGTTTCTTCTCAACATTTCTCCTCCCCCTTTTTCTGCAAGCCACCATGACCTCAGTAAAACCACGACCCCGTCTCCTTGTGTATTATACCGCTAAAGGCTGACTCTCATTTTCAAATTGTTATTTACATCAAGAACGGGCATGAATGGCAAATTGTTTGGAAATCTGCTCCCCATGTAATGAAACTCCACAAGTAATTCTGAGGATTGATGAGGCCGCACGTTCTCACCCCCTCTCGCCTCAAACAACGACGGGGATAGATTTTAAAAGTGTCGAG
Organism: Macroramphosus scolopax; assembly: GCA_901007825.1. Lineage (NCBI taxonomy): Eukaryota > Metazoa > Chordata > Actinopteri > Syngnathiformes > Centriscidae > Macroramphosus > Macroramphosus scolopax. The sequence continues at coordinate 33,381 of CAAKHC010018831.1, forward strand.
TCGGCTTTCTTCATAACGACAAAACACTCGGAAACGCACTCGGTGTGTGTGTATCGTAAACAAATTCCGAAGTTTGTTGGTTCCACAGATGTGTCTTGGTAATAGAAATGTCTTGAGGACCTTATCAAACGTGTCTAATCCCTTCGCTGGTTTCACAGAGGGATTGGGTTTCTGCAGATGGAGCGGCCATTCACACGCAGCCTGCGTGCACCAGCCCCAGCTGTTATCGGTTCCCATGACATCTGGCGCGTTGGCATGACAAGGGTGTGGCACAGGCCAGGAGGCACCATCCCCTCGTCGCATAGTTTCCCAAAAATGCTCTTTACTGTACAGTTTGCCTTGTTTGGCATTTTTCTTCTCCGTCCTTCAAACCCATCAATATAAGCGTGGGGAGATCAAGGGGCTGAGAGAGGAATTGAAGTCGCTCCAAGCATCGCAAGAAGTTGCTGGGTTGCAAAATGTGTTTTGCAGAACTTGTGCCAAGCTCTGCCTTTCAGACACAATAATACAGCTATTATAGTCTGTGTGGCTTGTTAACAAAGGAAAAATACAAGCAAGCGCTCTGCCCTCTAAATTTACAAAAGCAAGCGAAGCTTCGGGGGGATTTAAAGGTGTGGGAGACTCTGGAAGAATGAAAAAAGCTGCGCACAACACTGTGTCGCGGAAAAGTTAGTCACCCCACTTTACTTTCTTAAGATGTTCCCAAGCAAATCCCGAGTCCCCGTAAAGTGTTATTCCAGATGATACGTGTGAAATTTAGAATTTGTTTTATGACAGTAGGCAGGCTCTGCCAAGCATTACCTAACTGCAGCTGAGATGCACACTTGGTTTTGGTCGTAGGCCATGCCAGGGTCACTGGAGACGAGACGGGAGTCCTTGTGTAACATATACCAGTGCTTTATAAGTAGTTTTCACGAGAGCACCGGAAAAAAAAGCAGCTGAACCCCGTTTTAAATCGCTTATTTTATCCTTCGTTGTGTCATGATGCTTTTCAGTTCCGCCGCTGCTAAGATAGACATTCAAAAGCTGCAGGCAGCCTGCCATCTCATTCGCTGTCACTGCATCCATCAGCGAGGTGAATGGCCAGAGTGACATTACTGAAGATGCAAGCTCAGGGGTTTTGCCTGTCGGATGTTTTTTTTTATACAGCGGGAGAAATTATTGGCTCGCTGGCACATATTTCCACATATTGCTTCATTCACTGTCCGTGAGTTAATACCGGCATGGCCATTAGTGATGCTGTGCATGTGGTTCCGCGAGTAAAAGCAGAAAAATATTGTGCATAACACCAGTGTAATTGATGGTTACAAGGATATTGTACATTCCCCGGGGATAATGAAATTCAGGGCCAGCGGTAATAAATATCACTTGACACTTGACTTAAAGGGAGAGCGAGCATTTGTCTATCAGCAAAGACTTTTAGGGGTCGAGACCCCTATCAGAGCCTTAAGCTGGAGAAGCGGAGGGACAGGTGCAGGCTCATGATGTCAGATGTTTCCTCCCCTGCCTCGTGATTCCCATGATCAACACTGAGGCAGCTCGCAGCGCTTTAAAAGGGTGTGTGACACCAGTGAAAAACACACTGGTGTCATTTATTGGTTTCATTTTGTGGTGCTGCTGTCTGTATCCACTTTCACACCAACACAAACCTCCTCACAGACTCTGCATGTGAGGCTGAGAGTCACTGTTCATTTTGTTTGATGTACGATCCAAGTACAGGCATGCAAGTGCAAGGTGACCTTGTCAAAGTTACCCTTTTATATAAGTTACCTTACTGCACCTTACTATTACTTTACCTTACCTTATTTTACCTTACCTTACTATTACTGTACCTTACCTTACTATTACCTTATCTTACCTTACCTTATCTACCTTACCTTACCTTACTATTACTTTACCTTATTTTATCTTACCTTACCATTACTTTACCTTAGTATTACTTTACCTTACCTTATTTTACCTTACCTTACTATTAATTTACCTTAGTATTACTTTACCTTACCTTATTTTACCTTACCTTACTTTACCTTACCTTATTTTACCTTACCTTACTTTACCTTACCTTACTATTACTTTACCTGATTTTACCTTACCTTACCTTACTATTACCTTATTTTACCATTACTTTACCTTACCTTACCTTATTTTACCTTACCTTACTATTACCTTACCTTACTATTACTTTACCTTACCTTACCTTACCTTACCTTACCTCACCTCACCTCACCTTACCTTACCTTACCTTACCTTACCCTTACTCTATTACCTTACCTTACACTGCACAAGTTATCTATATATTTGTGTCATTCTTACTTGGGTAAGGGGCATGCATAGAATATAATATATGAGGGTCCTGTCTGTTTGAATTCTCCTCAATTAGGCCGAAACGAAAACAATGGGATGGGTATTTTGTACACAATGTCACTCGTACACTGAAGCACTTTGAAACAGTTTTGTCCACTAATGATTGAACATCTTTTTATTGGGGTGGTCCTGCAACCCTGCTTGTATAGTTGTGGACTGCATATCAAGGCTCACTCCTTATCATAGCAACAGCCCTTCTCCTGCATGCCCTCACTTCCCTCCCCCATTTGTCTTCCTCCACTATCGCTAAAATGAATAGGAAATGCCAAAAAGTAATTTCTCCATCCATCAATAAAAGAGAAATGTCCTCTCAGCTCTTACTTTACTGCAGCGGTAAATTCTTTGTCTTACTTTTAATGAAATTTGAGGAAAACATCGGAATTTCAAAGAGCTTTATTTGTTGGATGATACATTAGTTGTTTCAGCTTATGACAAAGAGCACTTACCCCAAAGCTTTAACTTCAGTATGCAACAGTAATCAGCACACTAAGATTATTACACTTCATGAACCACACAAGAGTCAATACTTAGAGCTCAATTACTTGCACATAATTCATTATATTGCTGCAATATAGTGAGTACAGTTGTTACCATGTGGAAGTAATAAACATGCCGCTACAATGAAATCATGCTATCTCACCTAGACATTTATAATGTGCGTCATTATTCTAACTGTATGTTTATTGTGTCCTCTTCACGTCTTCTGGGACTCGATGGCCTTCATCAGCGGAACCCACCGGGACACAGTGTGTCTCCGGTGTGTGGACATTAACCTTGGCCACATGTTGCCCCTGATGTTCACAGGGCCGTCGTGCTCGTCGGCCTCCGAGCTGATGTCCATCTTCTGGATGATGAGCTTCAGAAGGTTGTGCTGCTTCTCCAGCATGCTTGACACCTCTTTCATCCTGGAGAACAGACAATCAATTCATGTGGCTCAGTAATAGACTTGACTGATAATCAGCCAGGGAAGTTCATACTTGTCAGGAATTCAATGTGTGTATTGAAGAAGGGAGGTGAAATGAAGTGACCTGATCTCAGTGCGATTACCTTCCTTTCACTAGGGGTCACTAATGCATCAAAAACTAAATTGCTTTCCATTTCTTTCCCACGTTTGCCTCCCACAGCAAACCAACGTCCATGCATTACATTATAGTCTACTTCAGCGTGTTGCATACCTTTTGGGCTTCAATATATCGGAAGTAATGGTTCTATATGCTAAATACCTTATATAATGTTGTTTATCTCAGGGGTAAGCCTGCATGCTTTTAGTAAGTACGCTCATCCTTCACCTGAGTAAAAGTGCCACTGAGTAAAATACAGAGAAAGTAAAAGAACTTTATTCAAAAGTGAAATAAAAAATCATGGAAATATACTTAGTATTAGACATTAAAGCAGGATGGCGCTGTAGTGTGATGTATATTTTGTTACAGGCTCATTATCGTTGAGGAAGTAATGTGTAAAAAGTTTTATATTTCGGTGGTGTGCAAGTATAAAGAAGTATAAAGAAGTATAAAGAAGTATAAAGAAGTATACAGTAGTAGTGCTCCACGCTGTTTTTCACCTGCTCTTCTGCTTCTTCAGCTCGTTCTCTACCACGTTGTTGTTCTGTGAATTGGCCTGCAGACGCTTCCACACTTCATTTTCCTCATCAGTGCCAAGGATTAATTTCATTACAGCGTGCTGCAGTGAGAGAAAAAAAGGTCAGAAACGATTCAAAATACAGCAATACATAAAGTATTTATCTGCCTCCAGCCTGACCGCTGATACCGGCTGTGAGCGTACCCTGGAGCACCTGCGATTAGGGTATACGGTGATGGAGCGTTTGTCTGCTCGTTTCATGAACCAGTAAGGCAGCTTATCTTCCAGAGCCGTGTGAAGATCAATCTGGGGGTGAAGAAGAACAGATTCTTAGCCTGAAGTGAAACTCTGAATAGGAATCAGCTCCTGACAGGCCGTCCTTAACCGTTCCATACGTACCTGCATAGCGATTCGTTTCAGGGCAGCGTTTCTTTGTACTTCAGCAATGTCCCCGACTGCTAAACCGATCTAGAAAAGAAAAGATACAAGATAAAGAAACAGCTTTAATATGAGAAGCATGCAACCAATCGGGTGATCGAATGAACCGATTCTCTTAATACTCAATGACGGTGACGCAGAAGAAGGACGAGCTCACCAGCAGGTTCACCAGCAGAATCGGCATGAGCAGGACAAAGGCCACGAAAATGAAGTAGGTCAAGAAGCCGAAAGGAAGGTCGTTGTTCATGTAAGGTTCCAGGAAATTATTCTGGTAGTTGAGTTCGCCCACCATCATCACAAAGGTTTGCATCAGTGAGAGCGGCACGTTGGTGAACTGTTTCTGAGGGCGGGAACACAAAGATGTCCTTTAGAGAAATATATCAAAGGCTAAATGTTAATGATTGACATTGAAGCATGAATGTTTCCTTTTCTCGTGTCATTGGATCCATTGGCATCAATTAATGCACCTGAGAAGTGATATCAAAGAGCTTTGTTCTGTACCTGTTTGAGCATCAGAGCGTGGAACGCCAACCCGAATGCTAACAAGAGGTACAAGAACAGCATCACGATACGGACCAGTGTCTTCAATATCTCCCCGAACATCACAACATAGATGCCGACGCCTTCAAACCTGGAGACAACAAAGCGATCACAGCCGTTAGCGGTGCGACTAGTGAGGGGACATGATGTAGAGCAGTGAGACTATAAAGGGCACCTCTGGAGGTAAAGGAGAAATCCAATCCAAGAGTTTAGCACTGCTATTGCCCCCGCCTGCCAGTGTAACGACCCTTCTACGTTGAGCATGATGGGGATGATGAACAGAAGAGAGAAGATGGCCGACAACCAGTCGCAGTGGTTGGAATAATCCAAGAGGTAATTCCAACGCTGTCCGGTGACGAGAACAGACGAGTGAGCAGAGCAACAGTTGATCAGCCGTTAATGCATGTGAAAGGCACTTGTGAAAGCACGGACGTGAGTGGGAGTGTTTCTTGTAGCTATAATCAAAGTGACTGAGGTGTGGAGGTGACATTCTGACTGTGGCCAGTCAACGATCATGAAACTCCATCAGCGAGCACTGATCCGTCACACTCGAAAACAAATTTATAGACACGAGCTTTGTGTGAGGTAGAGCCGTACCTGTTGTGAGATCTGCACCACCTCCTTCGCTATCGAATAGATGTTCATGATCAGCACCATCACCATGCAGAAGGACTTGAACAGATTTTGCTGTTAAAAGGGGAAGAATCGAGAGAAACGTCACCTTGGAGGCGGAGCTTAAAAGAACGTGAGAGTCCCTGTGAGTTTTACCTCGATGAGAGACACGGGCACCATGGTGATGTTGTGCCCGCCGGTGTCGGTGGTGTTCACGGTCGGCCTCAGAGTCACGATGAGGTGAGTTAGAGGCAGCAGGCCCAGCAGGTACAAGAACATGTTGAGCACGTGAGCCTTGCTGCCGTAAGCAACCCTGCAGAGGAGATTTCTTATAAATAATGCATTAATATTCTGTGTGCAGGAGCGTGTCACTGGTGTTGCAATCGGGGTCAGAAGCACCAACATGTCTGAATCACTGTGAATACACACCACTTCATCGACAGGTACTTTTTACAGATGGGGTGGTTGAGGAGCTCGATGCGGTTGTAGTTCACCATCGCCTGCAGGGGGCGGAGCGACAGAAAGACAGTCGGCTGTTAGAGGCACGTTCTCCAACAACGGGATGCTCCTGCAAAATAATGATTGATGTAAAAGACGCACATTGAGTGCAGCCAGTGGCTGAACCCTCAAGGTCTTCTCCACGTCCTTCATCGCCTCAATGGGAGCTTGGAGCCATCTGAAATCATATTCGATCTACACGACAAACGTCTATTGTTTAGTTCTTCACAGAATCGGTCGTGGGATGTTTTTCAATGTGCAAACTTGAAGCTGATTTACATGGAAATCCTGACTGTTATAATCATGGTCGGATTCCCTCACGCAGCTGTCCAACAGGTGCTGCGGGGGGGAAAAAAAGAGAGAAAAACACACTGAGAGAGACACCTGAGGGCTTTACAGTGTCAAAAAAAAAAGAAGAAGCAATGGTGTAATTAACACAGAAGTGCATGAAGAAATGAGTCGCGACGACAGCTGTGCGTGTGGATTTATTCTTTGCCACTAGCAAACCTTGAAGGACTCGGGCACAAACTCAATCATGTCGAGTATCGGGGATCGCTGGCTGGACCCGTTTATGAACAGGGACAAAGCCTCAGTACATCTGCAAGGAGGAAAATAGAAATCCATTTTCACATGACTACAAGATGTGTTGAGTCGATCATAACAACAACAACAACAACGGCATTCTGAATTCCAAATGCGGCACATTAAATCACCTGCTGCACCAAATCTGTTCATGCCGAACTACTCACCCACTTTTTTTTTCTCCATTTGCATTCATGACCTACCTGTCGCTGTCGATCACGCTGTTGACGACGTCCTGTCTCCCGTTCTGCAGAGCCTCGTGGAGAAACGACGTGTCGTTCTTGTTCAGGATGACCTCGGCTCCCCGATTCAGCAGGACCTTGACCGCCGCCACGTGTCCCACCCTTGCTGCGACGTGCAGTGCAGTGTTCTGATTCGTCGAACGCCGGAGGAGAGTACGTATATTAGAGCAGCATCGGGTCATGAACTTCTGAAATAAGGCTCGCCTGATATTTGTCATCACACATTCATGCGTATGTTAATTTTTTTTATTTCATACCCCTTCCTCATCTGTTTTATCGAGCAACTTGAGATTGGCCGACAGGATAATCTCCATAGTTTGTGTGTATCCTTCGGACGCAGCGTGGTGCAGGCACGTCCAGCCCTTGTAGTCACTGGAGGCAAGACAATCACACATGGAGAAAAGTATAGAGCAGCTTAACATGCTTTTATGAGCTCCAAATATCCGATTTATGCATGTGCAAACTATTCTGCATGTGCATGTGTTTGGGGGTTCACCTGTGAAAAAGAGCTCCTTTGCGCAGCAGCAGCTCCACCACCTTGGTGTGCCCCTCCTTTGAAGCCAGATGAAGCGGTGTCAGGCCGCGCTCGTCACCTTCATTCAGCAAGCGAGAGTCTGTGATTGTCTCCAATAATCGGTGACACGTATTGATTCGCCCGTACCTGAAAGGACACGGAAGGACTTAAACGCTGACCTAAAAGGTGTTCTCCTTGCTTCAGGCCTCACGGTGATTTAGTATCTTCATTTGTGTCCATCTGGATCTGGGCGTCCATCCACCAGGTCCTCCAGCAGCACAGAGGGACGGAGTGTTGTCGAGCGTTAATAACCTTACGGTGCTCCAAGCCGGGAGAACTCAAACACTGAGATGACGCATTAGCTTCTGCACTGATCTTGGTGTGTCTTCAAGCCTTTTAAGGAGTCCGGCAGTACTTCTTGTCAGTGCGATGGGACAGCTGGGGAAAGGGAATGAGGTGTCTAAAAGAGTTAAAGTATGATATCACAGCGTGCCCTTCGTTTGCCCTGCGGCTCCGCCGAAACGGCTGCGCGCGATAGAAAAAATCAATAACCAGAAAGTTGAAAGTCCACTCATTTCACACTATTAGTAACATTCCTCCACATGCGTCCCGCTAATTGAATTCTATTCCTGTCCGTCGGGTCACTGTATAATGGAGATGTCGCCGCAATTAATCTTCAAAAAAGCTTTTGAGTGGAAAATCTCACACCTGAACTGG
>CAAKHC010018832.1:0-12347 GCA_901007825.1 Macroramphosus scolopax
CGATGAAGAAGTGGAGAGTGAAACAGCTGATGAAGAGGTAAGGAGTGAACCAGCCGATGAAGTACAGAGTGAGCCGGCTGATGAAGAGGTACAGAATGAGCCGGCTGATGAAGAGGTGCAGAGTGAAACAGCCGATGAAGAGGATGTTGAGTCGAAAAGGAAACAACAAGAAGATGATGTAACTCCTGACCAAGAAGGTAACCCCCTTTTGCTGACATTCTCTGACTTATTAACATACACACACACACACACACACTTTGTAACTAAAACTATGGTGTCATAACCTTGCTTACCTTTAGGTTGTAACCAGGTGACTGATGGTCTGGAATCACAGGTTCAGCCAGTGACCACTGAGAGCCTGGACATCCAGTCAGAAATGACTGAATCTACAGAGTTCATGGAGCAACTGAAACCATCCAGAGTGACTGAACCCACAGAAGCACCAGCAGAGAGCCTGGAGCACTCAACAGGTCCGTCATTAAGCTATGTTTTATGTTTCCCTGCCTTAACAAGGTTGTAATGAGTGACTTGATTGATTGAGAAGTTTTTCTGGACCATCAGAAATACTTGTATAGGTGGTTAAGATTGTGGGATTCGGTTTCCTGATCTGTTTTAATTGCAGTCAGTGTTGATGGGATTTGTTTACATTTACATGATGCTAATTGTAGTCTATTTATTTTTGCCCATCAGATCTAACAGACTTTGTGCAGCGTCATCTGTTTGGCAGTGATGTGTCTCCTCTGTTCGCCCGCTCTGGAATCCACAACTCCTCACTGACGCAGACGTCCTTCAACACGTATGTACACTGTTTGGAAGAAAACTACCAATACTTTTGTTTTTAAAAGGCAGCTATACAATTCTGTCACATGAATCCACATCCTTGTTGTTAAAACAGTCTCTAGAACGTAGGTCTACTTCCTGATTCTGCTATCTCAAACAATGGAAATGTTGGAAACAATACAATGCATACAAAAGCTGTAGAGTGCATTTTCCGAGGGTTAAAATATTGCTTTCACTCTTCTTTCTCTCAGTGAGTCACTAGCTGAGGTTGAAGAGGAAGAGCAGGCTGCTGTCGAAGCTCCCCCAGTGTTCACCAGCCAAAAATCTACTGTCTCTGTGACCTCCTCAGAGCCAACTGGCACCGACTCCCACTGTGAGGAAGACATGCATAATAACAACATTTGTGTTGCTGTTTTGCTTTTAAACATTTGCTCACAGACTTGCTTTTCTGCTTATCTCTTAGCTGTTGTGAGTGTGAACGATAGTGAAGAACTTTCCAGCCCCGGGTCCGATGAGGAAGATGAGTCGGATCAAGATGATTGTGAGGAGGGAGAAGAGGAAGAGGAGGACTCTGGTAGTGAGGTGGAGATCATTGAGGAGGTCCAGGGTAATGGAAGACTGCAACCTCTCCAACCCAGCTCAGTGTTTGTACCACAAGAACACAGCGACTTCTTACCAACTCTGTTGGAGCAGGAGACTGCAGAGTTTAAGGTATTCAATTCAAAGAGAATAGAATACAAACATTTAGTATTCTCTCTTGTACAATGTACTACACACCTTAGTTGTGATTGTTATCTCTGAGATAGAGGGTAAGATGCTCAAGCATGTATTTTCTCCATTCCAGATGTTAGGAGAGGAAATGGAAGATGAAGTTGTAATGGTGAGACTTGGTGCAGATGGAGGAGAGATGGAAGCAGATGAGGACGAAGGGCAAGGGTCGTCCTACATGGAGCTCAAACCCTCTACAACTCTCCTGGTTCCTCTTGCGCTTGTGGAGGGACAGCAGGACATAGGTGACATTGCTCAGCAAGGCCTCTCTGACCTTCTGGAGTCGGATGTGCATGAGGAACAGAGGTGCAGCTTCTCGCTTATGCTGGACATGGACGAGGATGCAGAGAAAGAGACGGACACAATGCCTATGGAGAATGATCTGCCTTTCTCAAGTCCTTCCACTCACTCTCCCATAGCAGAAGGTACTAATGACATTGTGGCCGAACCAGAGGATATTCTTCTGTGCACAGATGACCAAGATGCTCCAGTAGCTGGAGAAGCCTCACCCGAGATCAAGAGGAAAGAAATGCACTTGTTTGATGGAATTGAGCTGGACAGGCAAACAGAGTCAGAACTCCAAACTGACCTACAAACTGAATACACTGGGGAAAACCAGAATGTGGAGGACGCTAAAGAGCAGACCGATGCTGGGTTAGTAATGTTACCTGAAGATTCTGAATCTGCAACTATGTCAATCTCCATACCAACTCCAGTGGAAGAACTCCCAGAAATTTTCGATTGCAAGGAGATCAAAGAGTCTACGGCCGTGAAAGATGATTCTATGCAGGAGGTGGAAGAGGAGGAGAACAAACCAACACCTGTTGAGGACCAGATGGAGCCTCAGGAGAATGAGCCTGTCAAGATGGAAGAAACTGCCCACAATGCAGAGACGGCGATCACTTTGGAGGAGCAAGAGCAGGACCACATATCTTCAGCAGAAACGGAAGAGGAAAACAGGGAAAGTACCCAAGAGAATGAAACAGACAAGAAAACAAGTGCCAACGATGAAGCTGTTGAAGAGGACAAACCAGAGGAACAGCAAGTTCCTGACACCCCAACTTCTCAGAGAAAGAAGGGAGCTCCTTCTACCCCAACACGGATGACTATGAGAGGGAGGAGAACCGTTACCTTCATCTCTCCCGTCCCAGAAGAGGATGGGAATCTTGTGGAGGCAGAAACAATCTCAGTTCCTCCTTCACCTCGTCGCACACCTAGAAGGACTAAACAGAACAAAGAAACCAAAGTTCAAGCCAGCCCACCTCGAAGAAGTACACGCAAGGCCAAACTTGAAACTCCTAAAGATCAGGTGGAAAGTGATAAAGAAGCAGAACAGGTGGAGGCAACTCATGACACAATAATTTCAAGTACCTCCATAGCCTCTTCTCCATCCAGACGACGGGTTTCTCAGAGAGCTGCTTCAGTAAGGACCAGCCAAAGGACTCAAAGTGGTAGTGAGGATGAGCCTGCAGCCACAAAGGTTGAGGAACAAGTTGAGGTCACAGATAATAAGGTTGCTCCGCAAACAATCTCCAAGACTCGCACCCCGGCCAAAGGCAGGACCACTCAGGGAGACACACCAAGGAGGTCCAACCGAAGAACACTAAACAGCAGTGAGGTGAAACCGATACCTTTAGACGTCTTAAAAGAGGAGAAAGAACAGGAGGAGGTTTATGTTCCTACGGTCAAACGCAGTGCCAGAAAAACGAGGACAAAACTATATGAGCCGGCCTTGCTTGAGGAGGAAGAGGAAGAGGAGAAAACAGTGCAAAACTCCAGCCCCAGCCGGACAACTCGTCAGTCCAGCCGCATCACCCTAAATGTCTATCCACAGGTAAGGAATAAAGACGTCATTGTTTTGTTTACGAGTTCCGTTTCATTTCTGAATGTTGTTGATTGTTCAACGTGAAACTGATCCGTGTTTCTCATCCTCAGAGTGCAAGGAAGATGAAAGGAGAGACCATTACTGAAAACACAAGTCAAGATTCGCTTGAGCCCAAAGGTAATAGCGTCGCTGGTCGCACCACCCACCGGCGACCAACTAGGAGCAAACTGTGGGACCACCCAGAGGAAGACCTTCTCCTACTCAATTTACCATTGGAGGTAGATTCTGTTACCCCTGTTGCAGATGCCCTCATCAGGAGGCTCCAGGATGAAGAAGAGAAGCAGGACGGTAGGTTGTGTTTTAGGGAAGAAGTATAGTTGATCCTCATCTCTTGCATACATTATGTAACTGCAGTTCCTTTGGTGACCGCCACTGCTGACACTGTTATAGGTCAATTCAGATGTCGGCAGGAGATATCCAGCCCAGTGACGGACATATCGTCGTATAATTAAAAGAAATGTCTGGAAGTTAAAGTTTTACTGCTGCACCTTTACAGGAGGAGTAGCTGTCAGAAAGACGGTGAGAACCAGCAAGAGGAAAACAAAGTCATCAGTGGAGCACGAGGAAGACGATGACGAGTCCAGCCCAGGCGAGCATTCATTCATCTACTCGCCCTCAAGAAGAAGAACAAGAAGTGAGCCTCGTATCCACCTGTCCATGTAGCTCTTTAACCACGGTGGTTTTAACTTTTTGCGCTCTGTGTTTCAGACAATAGCGCCCAGTCTCCCGGCCCGAGTGAAGCGGTTTCAATGCCCGTCACGCGCAACAGGAGAGGAGCCGTCGTAGCTACGCAGGTCAGTGTTCAAGATCACAACATTTACGCTTTATTAACATGAAAGTATTTAGTCTGTAGGCAAACTCTTCAGACGTGTGATACAGTTAATGTTGGTGTTCAGCCCACACAGAGCAGATTAGATCAGATTCTGCCCTTAAAAAAAGGAAATGGCACATCTAATTATTACATCTGTTTTCTGATTGTTCTTTTCATTTTCACCCATCTCATTTTTCCAGGATGAAATCGCTTCAGAAGACGACAATGTGGAGGTGGAGAAAGCAGCAGCTGTTTCTAAAACCAGAAGAACTAGCCGAAAAACAGCCAAGTAAGTTTCCTATTTCCTGATGAAAATCTTACACGTATATTTTATATATACTATACAGCCAGAAGATTAAAACCACTGACAGCTCTCGTGAATGACATCACTTCTCTCGTTACGATGTCAAAGGGTGAAATATTTCTCAATTGTTGAAGTTGATGTGTTGGAAGCAGGAAAAACATTTTTTTTAAATTGTGAAGGCTATGCGACGAGGTCAGTGTGTCTAAGATGGCTTGAGGGGTGTGTCCAGTATACAGTGGTTAGTACCTACTAAAGGTGGAAGGACATCTTGTGAGAAGGCGGAAGGATCGTGGGCGCCCAAGGCTCAGTGAGTCACTAGCCCGTCAGTTCTAGTCCCACAGAAGAGTCACTGCAGCACAAACAAGGTTGGCTGTGATAGAAAGGTTTCAGAACACAGTACATTGCAGCTCACTGCATACGGGGCTGCGTAGCTGCAGACCAGACAATGTACCATGCTGATCACTGTCCTCTTGCGAAAACACCAACAATGAGAGTCCAAAGTGGACAAACAAGCAATAGAAGAAGGTGGCCTAGTCTGATGCTTCTGTTTTAGTTTGTATCCTGGGGGAAGAGATGGCACCAGGATGCATTATGGAGACGAAGGCAGGCCAGTGTCCTAACACAATGTTCTACTTGGTCCCTGGTCGTCGTGAACAGGAAACTTTCATGCATCTGTGGAACGTTCCGGAAAAACAACCTCACCAGGACTTAATGGACTTGCTGCTAACGTCTTGGTGCAAAATACCACAGATAATCTTCGGCGGTCTGTGAAGTCCACGCCTCAACCTGTTAATTTGGCTTTGAAGAGCACCATCTTCAATTTCCTGCAGCTGGTTCTAACGTTGTGGCTGACTAGTCTTCTGTTTAGCTAAAAACAACACCATGTTCAGGTCTTAAACATTTTCTGTGATGTTTGTTTGTTTATTGACCAACTAATATCAACACCTATTTGTTCCATCTTCAGATCTAAAGTTGTTCTGAAGGAGCCTCCCACAGCAGAAGTGGATCTGATCTCCCCTCTGCCCAGCCCAGCTGATCCCCTCCCACAGAAGAGGACAAAGGAAGGAGAGGTCCCGGCCTCAACCATCAACCTTCGGCGCAAACGCATAATTGACGTCGTTTTCAATAAACCTGTCACCCGGAGGAAGAAACTATAAGGTGGTTAAAAAACAGTGAACCTCAAGACGGCCAACTGAAGATTTGATTTGGGTCAGATATCAAATAAATGTGTGTGCCTAATGTGTTGGTTCTCTTTCCTCAAATGCCTCAGTGCTGCAGTTGTCTCCGTCTCCTCTGGGACTAAAGAATAAAACAAAGTAGGCGTGAAAATATTTTTTGGGGACAACACACATTGGTGGATAGCGTTGTGTGAGAGGATTATATTTTTAGAGTTTAAACTTGGTATTGTATCCGTGACCACTTTGTTTTTGATGCTAATCTGAATTGGCTTAATTCTCTGGGCGCATAATGGCACAAAGGAAACCAATCAATGTGGGTTTTAAATGCTCCCGTTAAGATAACCAGAGACGGAACTAAACTCGCCTCTGATAAAGAGGCTTTATTTACACTTTATTTTTATGTTTGCTTGTTTACTTTTAAGATTTTGAGGCCTGCTGTTTTTTCTATTTAAGAAGAAGAGCTACCGACCCAGTGGAGATGAAAAGTTTCTACCCATTACTGTGTACATAGTCTTTTCGCTTTGTTCCAAATAAAGTTAATAAATAAATCCTATAGAATATGTTCATTTTGAGTTTTTTCTGTTGTTCAAATGCATTTTACATCTAATCAGACTGCCTATGTTTTAGTCTTAAGATTGAACTTGATTTGGGAATCTACTGTAGGAACAGACATGTACACTATTGCCAAAATATTTTTTTGTGTTTCATGTACAGTAAATGTTCTATACTGTGGAGGGGAACAAAGAATTACACTGCGGTTCGGAGTTTTTAAACTTGTTTTGGGACTTGTGAATAGGTTCATTATATTGATGGCAACCACCTGACACATAGGCTATTTTCTGATGAATGTATGTAGAATGTCTTATTTTTGATGACTTTGATAAATATGATAACTTGAATACCTCTGGCGTGTCTCAATTTACTGCCTATTAGCTGCATGTTTTTATTAGCTTGTCGGGTAGAATGACCTGCAGCCTTTTTCTGTCTGAAAGGAGCTGCAGGCCTCTTATCATTCACAAAGGATGGCCAGCTTGACACGACAACTTTTAGAAATACCAGATCAAGTTATTGGTCATATCAGTAATTTGAAAGACTTGACTGTCGTACTGGAATGTTGAATAAATGTAGCTGTAAACGTGGGATCGTATGCATTTGTCTCGTGTTTCTCTGGGATCTGTCCCTCCTGAATAATTCAGTTGTAGACGAGGTGAAAGGGAAACCGCTTTATCTCCACTGCTCCACTTTATTAACAAAATACTAGGGGAGAAAAGAAAGTTTCTTCCTGCTGAAAGTTTGTCAATGTTCAGTACTCCTTACGAAATTGCTTGTCATGCTAATACTTAATACTCCCTATTACTTAGTGTCGAGCTTCTCACTGCAGGTAACTGCCTCAATATTTATCTCTGAGTTCATTTTTCGGCAGGCGGTTAAAATGCTTTCTCAAAAACCTGAGGCTTCTCCTAGCTTTGGTTTCCAAGCCTGCAGACGTCTGTCTCCCTGTCATACTGCCCCTATTGTGTCCATGTCATCATGTAACTCGACACAGTTGTGCGTTGTTCGCAGTGAGGGAGTTGATCACTCAGTCTGTCAGTCTGCTGCACTGAGAACCTGCCTGCTGCATGATGAGGGCGAAAGCTTCAGACATGCACAGCCGGGACTGCGTCAAAGTGGCCGTCAGAGTCAGACCGTTCAACAAGGTCAGTGAGCAGCCATTTCCTATTCTCAGTGTGATGAGGTGAAATATTGCAGTTTACATTGATCCACATCAGTTTAAAAGTAAAAGAGATCAAGTAATATGATTTGATGTGATGATGCATGACCTCGTCCTCTCATCCTACATCTTCCACCAACAGAGAGAAAGGGATGCGGGCAGCATTTGTATCGTCTCCATGGTTTCGAGCTCCATCACGATCCAGGACCCGCGTGACTCTCAGTGCCGCCGGTCGTTCTGCTTTGACTTCGCCTACTGGTCCCACGGCGGCTTCGCACAAGACCGAAGCGGCCTCTACCTGCCTGAGGAGCCGGGCGGACGATACGCTGACCAGGTCAGATCCAAATCATCCAGGTTAAAGCACCAGAGAGCAGAATATAAGTTGCATTATATATTTATGCTCACAAAACATTATCCCTCCCCAGGATTGTGTGTTCCAGGACCTGGGAGAGGGAATACTGGAGAACGCACTGCAGGTGTCAGAGGATCACTTCACATGTTTATTTCAGAGCCTCCAGTTTTTGTACTGAGACATACTGTATGTTCTGTGCTGCTTGGACAAAACGGACACTTTCGATGTCATGAAATCATGTTTGCAGGGTTACAATGCCACACTGTTGGCTTACGGACAGACGGGGTCGGGGAAGAGCTACTCCATGATGGGTTACGGGCCCAATAAAGGCCTGGTTCCAAAACTCTGTGAGCGACTGTTTCAGGCCATTAGAGGAAATCAGGAAACAAGACAATGCCAGGTAGACTGAGTGTGTGTGTGTGTGTGTGTGTGTCTGGGTTTAATGGAATCATAATGTACTAGCACACAGTGTTTTGTGTGTGATGATGCATGTTCATAACATACATAATATACATACGTTTTTATTTAGAGAAGAACATACATACACCCATGTGACCGCTGCATGTTGGTGACAATTCTCCTAAACATCTTCATGTTTTATGTCTTCACAGGTCTTTTTCAGTATGTTGGAAATCTATAATGAGCAGGTACGATGAGCTTTATTATGTCTAATGAAAAATATCTGCGTATTCATATATAGTTGAATTTCTAAATAGGGAGAAGAAGCAAGTGGACTTTTAAGGATTTTAATGTTGTGATTTCATTTTTTCTGCAAAAGCCTGTTTTGTTACTGAACACATATACGGGCTGTGTCTCCTCCTACCTGTCCAGGTGGTCGACCTGCTGTCTCGGGGTTCTCGTACTCCAGGGGGGCTCAGAGTCAGAGAGGAGCAGCAAAGAGGCTTCTACGTGGAGGGTCTCCGCACGGTCCCCTGCGACAGCACACCACAGGTACGTTTAGGTTCAGATACGCCTAAACATAACTGTTTTGGTGTAACTGAAGAGTCTGAATTTTCAAACGTAGGTGGAGCAGCTGATGGAACAGGGGACGAGGACTCGAACCACCGCTGCCACACACATGAACGCCAACAGCAGTCGCTCACACATGCTTATTATCCTCCAGCTCAAGCAGGTACTGTAAGACTGTCTCTTTCCCCCATTTACAGTGTCATTTATTAACATTTACATGTGTACATATCAGAGATGCTCTGTTGTTGACATCACTGTGACTCCTTGTCAGATCTTTTCCAAAGAGAGCACCACAAAGCAGTCCAACATCAACCTGGTGGACCTGGCTGGCAGCGAGCGCCAGCGCTCGTCAGGGTCGGAGGCCGACCGCCTCAAAGAGGGCACAGCCATCAATTTGAGCCTCACCACTCTGGGCAACGTCATCAGGTTGGCCCGGGGTTTATTTTTGTACGTAGTTTTAGTCTTGTTTGGTTTGTCTGATTTTCTTTACATCTATTCCACTCGGTTCCTCCAGCACCCTCGCTGATGTGGCCGTGGGGAAGAAAGTCGTCCATATTCCCTACAGAGATTCAGTTCTCACGAAGCTGCTGCAGTCTGCTCTGGGAGGCAACAGTCGCACTGTCATGGTAACTCACACGCTATAGAACAAAATACATGTAGCTCTGTCCAAACCAACCCACAGGTGAGCGCTCACCTGGATCACGGCAGGTACACAGAGTGATCAGGTCAATGAGATTATACCCAGATGCTGAGTTACAATCAGCCACACTCACCTTGAGCTAATAACATCATCACAGAGAAGATGTCATTCATTGTTTATTTATGTTATAGATCGCCACGCTGAGCCCAGCTGACATCTGCTATGAGGAGTCTCTGTCAACCCTGCGCTATGCTGAGAGGTACAACACATAATCAATGGAGTCTAAGTGAAATAAAATAACATAATAATAACATAATAACAAATCACCACTCACACACATTGTCACCTCCTTCCGCATCTTTGCTTTGGTGCTTTGTTGCCTCCCTCCCCGACATCTTCAGGGCAAAGCACATCCAGAACCGGGCAGTGGTGAACGAGAGCCCCACTGAGCGCCTGGTGAAAGAACTTAAGGCCGAGAATGCCAGACTGCTCCAACGACTGAGCCGACTGGGCCAGGAGGGGCGCAGGGCCAATGACGAGAGCAGTAAGAGCCATTGACCAGAATAGAATAGGACTCGGTATGTGAGTGTCAGAGTTCAAGGTGTTTGTGTGTGTTCAGAGGAGCTGCGGCAGCTGCTGACCCACAATGAGCTCCAGATCAGAGCCATTCAGACTCTGTGGGAACAACATCTGCAGGAGGCGCTGAAGGACTGGGAGCAACAGTATGCGAGCATCACACAGGTACACATACCCAAACCCATCACGACTTTAGTGCCCCACCCAAACCCTTACCTTAACCTTAACCTTAACCTTAACCTTAACCTTATCAAACTAACCCTAAAACCAGGTCTTAACTCTAAAGAATTGAGGAACTGTCAGAATGTCCTCACGACAAAGGCTTAAGATTCAAATTCGTTCCCACGAGACGTCTCTGTCTTTTGGCTTCAGGAGAGGAGAATGATGCAGATGCATCCCTACATCGTGAACATCAACGAGGATGCTCAGCTGTCAGGGGTGGTCAAGCTTTTCATCCAGGAGGGTTCGTCTGTCTTCATCTTTCTCTGTGCTTATGTCCTCCTCTCGTTACTGTTGGTGTGTTTTAGATACAATCAATTCTGTCTTTAATGTTGTCCTCCAGGTGATTGGGACATTGGCCTCTGTGACTCCTCCCCAAGATCCATCTCTGTTAAGGGCTTGGGGTAAGTTTGTACGGGTATCACAGTTACATCAGAGACAGTGAAGAGTCTCCTCATGATCCTGAAGAATAAACAAGTGAGAGAAAACTAATGTTCAAGTCGTTGTCTTGGATGTTTCCGTCTTAACCCACATCTGAATGTGTGTTTGTGTGTCAGGATCCAGGAGCGACACGCTGTGTTCAAGAGTGAACAGCGCCGGGTTACACTGACCCCGCTGACGGGGTCAAAGGTCATCGTCAATGGCAATGCCGTCTCTCAGACAACTGAGCTGCAGCACCTGGTGGGTCTCATCACACACACACAGAAACTTTTTGATATGAGTGTTGCTGTAGTTCACACACTGTAGAATTTCTCTCTTTCTGGTCTCCCGCTAGGACCGACTCATCCTTGGTTCAAATTGCACCTACCTTTTCATCGGTTTCCCGTCTGAGAGAGGTGGAGATGACTGGAGCCGCTACGACTATGACTACTTCCACTCTGAACTGGCTGCTGCTGAGGGCATCAACCTGGGTGAGCAGGAGGTTCAGCAGCTGGATGTTAAAGATTATTTCGGTGGAAACTCTGTGGGTGACATTTGTTACCATCCAGGTGAGTCCAGTGTTGGATCCAGTCAAACAGATCCCAGTCTGCTGGCCGTCTTCTATGACTACATCAAACTGATGCCCATGGTGGCCGAAGCCAACCAAATGAGCCAGGAGCTGAACAAGGTAACGCAAAGCCACATAATGAGATCCAGATTCACTCACGTTGAAAGTCTTTATTAAATATTTGTATTTATAATGTATGTTGTGACAATAAACATCCGCTCGTCATTCTCCGTCATGCCCTGTAGGGGGTAGAGTTCAAGCTTGAGATCAAGAATCTGGCGCTTTCGGATTCAAAAGGCCACGATCTGGAGAAAGAGATCGTGTTCAGAGTCACTTCTACGGGAAGCAAAGAGGTTTCTCTCTCTCTCACACAACAGACACAATGTTTTTGTGTGTAACACTCACACATTCACCAGCTTCTTCAGTTATGTATATTAATGTGCACACACTTCTTCCCCAGGTGTGGATGTGGTCCAAGGCAAAGTTTGTGAACCGTAAATTCCTGATGGAAGAAGTCTACCAGCAGCATCAGGCCGAGCAGAGCAGAGGAAATGTAATCTGAATGAAGAATGATTTTAAGCAACATAATGTAACTGTTTTACCTTGAATACCAAAGCAAGCTCAAATCGCCACTCACCTGCTACGACTGGTCCGACGGTCACATTAATAAGATCAACCAAAAGCACTGAGGACCTTACGAAAGGACCATAAGACTTTTAACCTCATGTTAAAACATGTTTCAGTTCCTCTCTGTACCAGTCTTGCGTCACCATCAGATTCTTCCCTTCAAATAATGTTACAAGTAGTGCGGTACTCTGCATCTCCACAGAATTAAATGCACCAATGTACAACTTGTGTCAGCAGAGGCTGCTGATGCTCATCAACAGCTGGATTGTGTTGCTTTAAGATTCTTCAATTCTGCTGCCCCCTAGTGGTGGTGTACAAAAGGGGAGTTGTGCACGTCATCAGTTTTTGATGAAATGTCTAATTCCTGTAAAAACAATATGGCATTAAAATTATTTATTATCCCAAAGAATTACTGTAACAATATTTAAGGAAATCATACCATCTCAAGCCATTAAGCTAGCATACTATCATTTTACTGATGGGTTTGCAGGTGAAAGCTTTGGCAGAGGGGCTACCTGCATCTGCGCTGGCCAGAGATA
>CAAKHC010018832.1:12367-28231 GCA_901007825.1 Macroramphosus scolopax
TCTTCCCCAGGTGTGGATGTGGTCCAAGGCAAAGTTTGTGAACCGTAAATTCCTGATGGAAGAAGTCTACCAGCAGCATCAGGCTGAGCAGAGCAGAGGAAATGTAACCTGAATGAAGGAATGATAAACGTTGTGTGGAAGATTTTAAGCAACATAATGTGACTGTTCTACCTTGAATACCAGCTTCAAAGTTGTAGAGAAAGCAAACTCAAATCGCTGCTCACCTGATACGAACGCTAACACTGTTTATAGTCGCTGCCACTGACCTGCATTGGCTGGACTGACGGTCACATTAATCGACCAAAAGCAACAAAAGGACCATAAGACTTTTAACCTCATGACAACCTCAAAACATGTTTCAGTTCCTCTCTGTACCAGTCTTGCGTCACCATCAGTTTCTTCCCTTCAAATAATGTTACAAGTAGTGCGGTACTCTGCATCTCCACAGAATTAAATGCACCAATGTACAACTTGTGCCTGGATTGTGTTGCTTTAAGATTCTTCAATTCTGGCGCCCCCTAGTGGTGGTGTACAGAAAGGGAGTTGTGCACGTCACCAGTTTTTGATGAAATGTCTCATTCGTCTACAAACAAAAATATGTCATCAAAATTATTTATTATCCCAAAGAATTATTGTAAAAATATTTTATGAAATCATACCATCTCAAGTCATTAAGCTAGCATACTATCATTTTATTGATGGGTTTGCAGGTGAAAGCTTTGGCAGAGGGGCTACCTGCATCTGCGCTGGCCAGAGATAAAGACCCCTTTTGGGATCCGGTGGAGCCTCTTCTCCTGGGCACTGCTCACCTCTGGCTCCAGTCTTTGGCATTTCGCATTCCTCTGGAGGAGCAACTGGAGGTATTACATAAACAAACACACACACACACTCACACACACACACACACACAGGACTGATAATCACACACTGGTGATCCCTGTTGGCAGGTGCTGGGGTCAGAGGGCAGTGAGGAGGCCATTCTACAAGCACAGCTGGTTCCCTGCACGTCCACTGGACTGTAGGACATACACACTCATTCACAGTTGTGCACCCGCACACAGACAATACAAGGAATAATAACCCTAATAAACACGCAGACCTATAGGTAAATAGTTATTGTCACTTTCCAGCCCTCTGGGTGAGGATGACATCCTTATTGACCCCTCTGAGCTACTTGGTCGACGTCTGGACTTCCAGGTGGTCTTGGAGCAGTGTTGTGGTCTCCGCTGGATCAGAGAGGCTCGGAATAGAGGTGTCCAAATTGGGTGAGGTTTCTGCGTTTAGGGTCATGAAACAGGATAAATCACAGATGGATTCTGTAGATTAGACAGGTTGGGTTTGTAATGATGTGTAGGATTACAACCAAAGTCATGACAGATTCGGATCATAATTTCCCCTGTTCTTGTAATCTTCACTCCGTCAGTTTTAGGCTGTTTGACTGCAGCCGGCCTCTCTACACTCCGGCCATGTGGCACAACGTCAACCCTCTGTTGGATCACAGAGTTCACTTTGCCTCCCTCCACACATCCCAACGTCTGCTGGACTACCTTCAGAGCAGCGCTGTAGTTCTGGAGCTCTGGGGCCTTCAAGGTGAGGATGAGGAGGTGCCTATTTAATCCATAGTGTGATATTGGATAGAGAGCAAGAAGAGGAAGATCTCTTTGCAACATTATTTAATCTCTCAACAGCAGCCCATAATGAACTCTGCCTTCCTCAGATTTGTAGCTACAAGACGGTGACTTCTGCCATCAACTGATGATAGAAGCTGCTGCTAACTGTTGTTTCTTTCCTCAGAGGGCTGTACTGACTTGGTTACATCTCTGGAGGGAGTGAGGATGACCACAGAGGGCATCTTCATCATAGATGAGGCAGGTCCGACTTGCACTATTGTGAGTAGAATCCTCGAAATCGTGTAATTCTCCAAAGCAGATAAACATAAAGGTGCCAATCACAATGCAAATACAGGTATTTATAAATGCATGTTTGTTGCAGCCTGTCGATGCTGCAGAGCTCAGCCCATCGGTCAGAGCGCTTCAGCGGGATTTGGAAGAACTGAAAAGCATTAATGCCTCACTGATGAAGGAGAATCATAGTCTGAGGGAACATCTCAACACAGCCAGGAATGGTAAGAACAAGTTCAACTAATTGTTAAACAAATTGAGGCAGCAGTTTATATATACGTAACAATAACTTCCGGGCTATCATCTGCCTCCATCCTCACATTAGTAACAAATGTTACTGACCTGACTGGTTTTGTTTATTCACTTCCTCACACATCTGGTTTTATCTCAGGTGGGGAGGGCGTGCGTGGTCGGTCGATGCGTCCCAGCTGTGACGCAGAGTTTGCTCGCTCTCTCAAGGTTTTCTACCACAGCATGACCTCAGTCAGAGGTCAGCTGCAGCGCCTGCGCAGACACAGGCCCAGTGTACGTATCCACGTCTGCCTTCAGAATTAAAAATCATCAGCATCACTACAATAAGTTCTTGTTAATGAAGAACCTGGACAATGAACAGTTGATCTGTGGAGAACAATACATGATCACTTGTGTGTTTTCCAGGAGGAGTCCGACCTGCTGGGGCTCCGGCTCTTTGTGGACGAGCAGAGCCGCCTGCTGAGGGACTTTTCAGAGCAGCTGGAACAGAGCGTCTCCGCGCTCAAACAAGATGTAGCCGCCATCGTCCGAAGGAAACGTGAACGATCAGCAGTCTGGTCATGACTGATTTACTTTGGCAAGAGGGGAAGACATTAGATCTTATGTCATTTAAAGACACCGTCCTTTTCTGTAGCTAGTCTCGTAGATTAATTTACTGCTGTTAAAGAGAACTAACGCTTCTGTTCTGAAGGCAACAAAGTGTTTAATTTAAATGTACCGATGTGACATGTAACAGATGTCAGAGCCGTGACAGATAAGGGACCACAACCTGCTGTGCTTCAATAGAAAGTGTTCAAGTTATAAAGTATATTGTGCTGTTTTATTATGTTGTCGTCTTCATAAGTTTCTCTGAAGCAGCAGAAAAACAATGTGTGTATGTGTGTGTGGGAGCAGGCGTCACCTGATCAGGTGAGATTAGTATTAACAGAACAAAAGCCATTGAAGTCTATAAAAAAAACTTTATTAGACTGCATGAAAAAGCTGTCGTAACAGTTCCAAACTGCAAATAAATTAAGAAGCAAATACAACTCAGTTTTTTAATTTACAAAATCATGTTTTGAACCGACGTGCTAACGCTCACGCTGAAGGTTTGAAACGATGTGAAATATGGCAAATCAAGAAAGGAAAGCTTCACCTCCTAACGTCTGGCTATGACTGATGTTATTAATCTATTATTAATATGTTAAAGCTAAGGAGAGATTTCCTCTTTTGGTTTGTCGATTTCAATCGTGTTGTTTCCAACATGGCATCAGTCATTGTAATGTTCGATTCAAAAGGTAAAAAAAAAACGACTGTTAATGTTTGTCAGCAGTCACGACTTGCAAGAGTACAGACGGTTGCTGTAGGTCCAAAAAAAGACAAGCGTGGGTACATTTACAGGAGAGGCAGATGTGAGGCAGATTAGTCATCGGATAGGACAGGAGATGTTTGTACAACGTTAATGTAGGTAGACGGTGGTGAACCCGACAGTTATGTAAAGACAGAACAGCAGTGGCGAGGGAAGGAAACACGTAAAACAGGTGTGGAAGGAGGCTGCGATGAGTCTCAGTCAAAGGCGGGAAGGACAGACTGCTACTGTAACTACAGACATACAACTAAAGGCAAAAGCATTGAAACATTTTTGATGTTGGGTTGAATTTCTAAGTAGTTCTGTGTTCAAAAACTGTTTAATTTACAGCTTTTTTCTACTGGTGAGAAGTCAGATTACGTGTTTGTGTGTGTTTGTGCGCACGCATAGAAACAGAGAAGGCTGAACATACAGGTGAGGTAGGTTAACCGGGACTGGAGCAATTAGGGAACCTATAGGCAAACATTTACAATATACACTTGAAATATCAGAAAATGTAAAGCGCAACAGTTGTCCGCAGCTCTTTGGGCAAGATTGACACCAAAACAAACATGATAGGAGCGTGTGCAGTAGCAGTTTACACTGGTTACACTTCCTCTGGAAAAAAAACACTTCACGCAGCCACGAGTCTTCAGTGCAGTGATGGACGTGTACCTGAATCTCTGTTACAGTACTCGGATGTCAGTCTAACTTCTATCAGTACTCTAGTTCTGAGGGTAGTGGCTGTCATATGTTCTACATAATGTAAAGTTTGAAGCTAATTTACTATTTGGGACTATACCTGATGCTTAATCTGATTGTTAGGGTTTCATGGCCTGAATTGGTTCACTGAGAAGCTAATTGAACATACAATGTTTGAGGTTTTCCCGTCTGGCAGGCTAGTTCTTCTGTGCATGACGATCAGTGCGAAAAAATGGTTTTGAACAGCCCAACAGCAGCTGGAGCTGGAATAAAAGTGGAAGTCAGTGCACACATTTCCCCAAGGGTTCATATTCATGCTCCCTTCATCTTCCGCTGTTCATCAGAACTGACGTTTAAACCAAATATGATAACAAATGCGTCTATTTCTTGCTCACTCACTGAGTGACATTTTCAGCAGCAGACAGTTTTCACAGTATAAAAATATTTCACAAAAACACCAAGAGGTCCACGATTCACTTTAGGTCCATACATGTCTCAAAATCCACGCAAAGATAAACGAAATCCAATAAGTCTGGGAGGAACAAAGTTTAGAAGTCCCAGCTTAGACTGACACTGGTCAGTGTTACATGTGATATTATCAAGATAATTGACAAACCATTTAAGATTGTTAAAAGCAATACCCGATAATGTTCACAATAATGTTCATGTAGGTCCGTCTTCAGACTTGTGTCTGACTTCTAAATCCGGGATCTAGCACAGCGGACATGGAAGTGTTTCTGACCATGACAATGATCCTTTCACATGTCTGAATTCTGCTGGCTCTGGCAAAACTCCTCGTCTTAAGAAGCAGACGTCCACTGCTGTGTAGAATCAAATCATTGTCCAGACATACCACCCTTGTTGCAGTGAAGTGTGCATGTTGCCATGAGGCTAACAAATGACCAGTAAGGAACCTTGGCCACCACAGCACCCTCTGGTACCAGTCCCAGGAGGGAAAACTTACACACCAAACTGTGTGTATCTGCCACTTGCAAATTTTCCTTTTAAAAAAAGGTATCAACAGAATCTTAATAATTTGCTGTGAATGTATTTTTAGGCGCTGGTTCCCTCATTCTCAGTATTTCTGCTGTCACTCGCCGTGGATCCGTGTGTGATGAGGGTAGGTGGGGCCTCAGTTACGTCTCTCTGGCTGCCGTGCCTTGAGTTGCTGTCTATCTGATGAAGGCTGCTGTGAGCGGAAAGAGGGTGGTTGAGACGTGGCATGCTGCCATGGTAACTGCGCTCCTCGGTACCTCTGTAAACCACAGTATCGCTCCTGAGGCGGGAGGAGGAAGATATGAGAAAGAGAGAAGAGATCATATTCATACCTTCACACGAAAAAAAAAGGAACAGAGAATGTACAACTTCCTGTTTTGTACCTGTCATCACGAGTGCGACGCAGGCTGCCGTGGTAACTGGCCTTGCTGTGGACACTGCTGGCCTTGCTCCTG
Organism: Macroramphosus scolopax; assembly: GCA_901007825.1. Taxonomy (NCBI): domain Eukaryota; kingdom Metazoa; phylum Chordata; class Actinopteri; order Syngnathiformes; family Centriscidae; genus Macroramphosus; species Macroramphosus scolopax. The sequence goes on from CAAKHC010018832.1 coordinate 18,001, forward strand.
GTGGAGGCAGGGTTGGCATGGTGGGTTCTTATTGGTTCATCAAGGTCGTCTAGGACAGCCAAGTGGGTGGATGAGGCGTGGGTGGAGGTTCCCTACAGGAGGAAACAAAAAGTTGTAAAACTATTTTCTCATTAGTCAGTTACCTGACTCAGAACATTTTGTGGCATAAAATGGACCCCAGTTAGATCAGGACTTCTTTCTCTTTCTCTCACTGACTGATCCCATCGTGTGCTTGCGTCCATGATTGTCATGTTCATGAACAATGTCCAGTGAGAAGGGAAAATCAGTCGAGCCAATTTAGTCTGGAAAGCTAATAGACCGTAGTGAATACAATGTCTTTGAAGCCGTCCATTGCAGCTATTACCTGGGTTAATACTGCTTGTCCAATCATAACTGCTGAGCTCATTCCTGCTTCTACAAACAGTATAACTATGAGATAAACTGTCACCGGTTCATTAGGTTTTGCAGCCCTACCTGAGTGGAGGTGCCTCTGGACTTCCTGATGACGGGGGTGTTGGGTTCACGCAGCAGAGACTGGGCAAAGTCTGGCTGCTCTTGCAGCACCTGACGAGACTCGTTCACCCCACTGCTGCATAGAGAAGTTGGTGCAGGACGGAAAAGGTGGTGGGTGAGGCAGGTGTAGCAGTGATGGAGTGCAACAACAAAGGAAAAGCAGTGATGCAATAAGGGTTGTTACTCTAAATCTTACTCATTTAATTCTTCTGCCTGGAGCATTACATTTACATAAATAAGATTTTAAATATGATGATATTCAACACAAATTCTATACTTAAAAGAAAACTCAGAATCATACAAGTGATCCCCTCATGGGACTTAAAGCAGACAGACTCTGTTCTTACTCTTTCCGCCTGCGCCCGTGCAGGAAACTGGCCCATTCAAAACAGGTCTTCTTGCTGCCCACCCAGAATGCAGAGGGAATCCCCACCACCAACATCATCAGGTATTTAATAAGGAACAACGCCAAGGCTGGCCGACTGGACGTCTCCACCTGAGGGCAACAGAAATATTAACTGTTCACACTTAGCCCAGAAAGCATTTATGGAGGTTGTTTAAATGAAAACAGCATGCAAGTTAATAGTATGATTGAAACATAACAGAGCAAGAGAAGGAGAACAAACAGAACAAGGCAGGTCAATTATTGATGGTTGGAAATATGTCTGGAGAAATCACGATCAGGCCGAGCATTTTGTCAACAGTAGAAAGAAATCATTAATGCTTAGGATGCCACGGAAGCTCTAAGTGGACCTTAAATATTCAACACTGACATGTGTTTCGAGTCCAGTCCGTCAGTTTGAGGGATGGAAGAGGAGAGATAATCCTAGAAAAACCCAGCTGCTGCAGCAGCTGAGCTTCAGCATGCGCTCCCTCCTTATGATGCAGGATCTACTGTTGCCCAGTAGAGGGCAGGAGTGCACAACAGCTGTCCCAAGTTGCATTGGGGGCTTGTGTATAGTAAAAGTAGTTGGTTTAAAATACATTTTAATTAATACACTCAGAGATTGAAACATCTACTCAGACTATGTCAAACCACCTCATCCATCTTTAGTGGTCAATGCCAGGTAAAGACGCTATTCAGGAACCATTTCATCTCTAACACCCGCTGGGGAAGGAGGACAGAAGCAGGGAACAACAAATTGTGATGCATTCATTGGCTTTAGTCAATCTCACCCAGGCTGAGATTGAAATTGCTTGGATTTTGAGAAAAAAAATTGAAGTTCTGGGCGTTCAGTAAATCATGTAAACATAATAACCATAAAGTCAATTGAACTTGAACAATCCACAAAGGATCTTATTATCCTAAAACAAACCATTGGATCTTTACACAAACAAACATTTACATGCACCCCTCTAAAAGCTAAAGATCAAATACCTCAGAGCAATATTGAAATTCCAGAGCTACAATAGGGCATTAAGGGGGTTTCTCTTCATGCACACAGCTTCAGACACGTGCACACACACACACACGCACATGCACACACACACAGTCCAAAGTAACATAAGCACTTGCACCTGCCACCACCCTCTCTCTTACAGCCAGTCACAAATTAGATGACACTTCTCTGTCTCAACATCACTGTATTGGCACTCTACTTTAACGCGAAACAGAAATACATCTTTAGGTCTTAAATTTTATAATTCAAAAGTTTTCATGGCCTGGGTTGGGGAGTTGTGACAGGGAGTGATGAAGACTGTTTGTGTCTGCACATTTATTTTTTTGGTATGAAACTTGGCAAGAATAAAACACACTTCCAACACTCTTCATAAACCACTACAAAGAGCTTTTAGAGTTCGGGAAGCAGAGCATGACTGAGCAAGCCCAGAGCAAAGACACTGAGTGAGAGTAGAGGGGTGGAGGAGGAAGACTGACTTAATAGAGGCGAGTGTGTGGGAACCAGGAGACAGAGTGAAAGACAGAGACAAGAAACAGAGCAACACAGAGATGGTGGTTTTGTGTGGAGTTGGTCTTGAGAGTATTAGCTGAGCTAATGATGCATACTGCACTCTGCTCCTTCCACTCCTCAAATACCTGCTCACTCAGCCACACACATAACTGCCAGCTCTCTGTCTCAGCCAGGCACACACACAGTCTTAAATCATCATTTCAGTTCATTATAGCCAGATCTTCTTTTGTAGGCCCGGCCATTAATTCCACTGGTGATAATAAGTACCATCGTACTTGAGTTGACTGCCGAGGTCTGATTCAGAACTGTGGCAGAGTTTGCTTAAGCAAAATCATGAGCAGCTTAAAAGTCACAAAAACAGAAACGTATTTAAAAAAGCAAAGAAAGTCTAAACCAAAAGAAATTGCTTAAATGATCTGAAGATTCCTTCATACACAGTCTACAGACTTTCTGTTTCAAATTTGATCTACTATCTTTGCATAAGTCCTGTAAGCTATGTATATTTAGTAGCAGCATTTACAGTACACCCAATTTAGGTTTTACTTCCTAGGTCTGGCCGATTGCAGGTTTTGGCATAAGGACTTGTTGCTGTGACAACAGCTCCATATACAAGTTCATGCCATCTTCGAGGAGCTGAAAAATCCAGACTTGTGTCATGTGTGAAGAACAGACCCTGATATGTGTTCTTCAGTGTGTGTCTGTGCCCGTATGGAGTTCCTTCACTAGGACGGCATCTTGTTCTTTATATTGGTACTTCTTCAGTATGACTTCTACTATCAGACACACACAGGCACACACACAAACACCACATCCACTGCGATGGTCAATTGCGCACTTAACACCAGCTAATTTTGGCAGTCTAACAACCCTGTATGTGTATGCACAACAACACTGTGTGTGTGTGTGTATGTACGCGAGAGAGTCCGGGGAGTTCGAAGGCCTCATTGTGACATGTTATAGGAATACGGCAGGAAATCCTGTCAAGACAGTGACTCCGTATCTGTTGTCAATGTCCAGCTGTGATGTCACAGAAGGTCCTGAGAAGCCACCTGTTGCCAGAAAGTGGAAGTATTGTTTTATGAGCTACTCTATCTGGCAACGTCCGGGGAATGTTTCCAGGATAAGCTCAGGACAGTATAACGTTACAGTAGAATATATCAGTGTCGATTGTCACTCTGAGAATCTGGTGAAACTGTAGTCAGTGATTCCAGTCCAACACTTTTTTCTGTGCTCTTCTGTGGAATTACACCACAGTAAGCCAATAATCGAAATAATGTAAGAGATAAAACCCTGACATTTCATCTTCACTGTTCTTTAAGAATTCACATGGTTTCTCAATGCTCCTCTTGTCAGGGAGACCAGTTATCAGTGTTGTTGCCATGGTAATGTGCGTTCATGACTTCGGGGGAAAGAGGACCATTGAGGTTGGGGTGTGTTAGTTTGACTGTTGGTTTAAAATATCAACAGCCTCTCCAGCATCATTGAGTCCACCTTAATAGTCCCTCTCCAGTTCACAGTTTGTTTTTCGTTTTGTTTACCACTGTCTTTCCTCCATAAAAATATCTTCACAAATGACACACTCCTTATCCAGGGGCATTACATTCCCATCTCAAATACACACTTTTTCTTTCACCTTTCTCTGTACCTTGTATGGACAGGGGATGTGAAAGCGCCTGCAGTTCTCCTCCATCCAGGTGGTCTCCCAGATGTTCCGGTAGGTGTGCTCATACACGTAGCACCCAATCACAGTCAGCAATGGGGCGAGGTAGAGCACAGAGAAAACACCCATTCTGATCATGAACTTCACTAGTTTGGTCTGGTTCTCTTTCTCCAGAGGGATTTCCATGCGAACCCGGTTCAGAGCCACAATGCCCACTAACAGGAGTGAGACACCCATCTGAGAAGGGAGGGAGAGAGAGACGAATAAGAAATTTGGGCCCGAAATGAATGACTGACAGCAAGTCAACTATTCACCGAACTATTTACCTATTCACACTGCCATTGTTTCAGCCAACAATCCACACTCGAATCATTTCATCCACACACCTATTTATCTGTTCACCCATCCATCCATCCTACAGTCCCACTCATCCACTCTTTCGTGCAACAACAGACACATTTGTCTTCTGACTGTACTCACCAACACGTTGAGGCAGAGTGGTGCCAAAACAAACCACCTCAGGGCGTCTATGTCATATAGCCCTATGAAACACACTCCACTGATCCCATCTCCTTCAATTTTGTTCAGGGCCAACAGGGTGACAGTCAGGGCCCCTGGGAGGCCCCAGGCAACGGCGTGGAAGAGGAGGGCTTTCTTCTCGATGGCCTCGCTGCCCCACTTAGGCACAGCTGCCAGGAACCAAGTGATTGTTAGTATGACCCACCACAAGCTGCCGGCCATGGTGAAGAAATACAGGACCATGAAGAACAGGGTACATGCCTGGGAGAGGAGGGAATCAATACAATTTGATCAATGTTAGCAAATCACTAGTGACTTTGCATGCAAAAGGAACGGATGGATCTCAAAGTCAAACTGAAATCATCTTCAATCACAAGTCTTTGCAGTCACAAGTATGTATTATCAAAAATGAAGACCAAAAGGTATTTGGAAGAATATCAGGAATGCTCCTTTTTGTAGGTTGAAAGGTTGAGCAATGTGTTGGATTGACAGTAACTGAGTGCCAATGCTACACCGTACTGAGACAAAGTAAACAAACTGCAGCAGCACTTGTTCATGTCGATCAAGCTAAATGGAAGTGATCTAAAGCTCTCACCTTGTTGTGTGAGCCCTGTGTTATGGTTGCAGCTTTGAACTGTGCAGGGCTGACCGTGTTGCACGCAACCCTGTCCTCCAACAGGAATCCCAGGAAGAACACCAGTGACACCATGACATAGCACATAGCGTAGAAGATAATTGGCCTCTCAGGATATCGGAACCTGGCGTGGAAGATGAAAGGACAATCAGTTTAATTGTTTCCTTACAGATTCTTTCTAAACTAAGTTTACATTTGCTTGCTTTTGGCAAGCAATCTATAATTACAGATTTTAGGAAAAGAATTCAGATAAATAATACTAAATAAGAAAAGTGCCAGACAACATGAAGCCGTTCAAACCTGGTAACATCTATGAGAAAAGTCAGGAAGGTGAACAGAGTTGCAGAGAGACAGACAATTGAGACGACTCCAATGAAGTATCGGGTGAAGGTCAACTCCTGCTGGCTGAAGTACATGGAAGGACAAGGAGCAGAACAGTCCTTCCTGCCCATGAATGTGTAACCCAAGTCCGGGTCGATCTTTAGCTCTCTCGGGCACCAGAAGCCGTAGTCTCTCTGGACAGTCATGGATGACTGATCAGTGGGGCCGGAACCAGCCTGAAGGTCCTCTGTACGAGGATATGGCTCATCACATTCTGGAAACCTTCGGAGAAAGAGTAGGCAAGACAGGTCATGTAGTTTATTCTGTGAAAACAGAAACCTATCAACAAGACAGGACCCCCACTGTTCCATCTCCCTCCCCATGTTATCTGTTACATGAATGCACATTTGACTTTTCACTCTGAAACATCCACATTGCATTTATGATTGCACCCCTCCATATCTCAACATGGTTAAAAGGCTATACGGAGACGAGAAAGAGGAAACTACACTATCAATGAAAGTTACAACAGGAAGCTTAGAGCTAGGGCAGTTTGATGTGGGGTTGTGGGGTTGTGGGTAGTTGTCGGAAGTTCAAAGAGAAGCAACAAGCAGCGCAGTTTGGAGATATATGCAAGTCACATAGTGCAGTCTCAGTCCTGGGACGCTATACAGAGTATATTCTAATAAAAAGAATATACTCTGCTGATGTTACAATATGCAATACACATAATCACCTGCTACACTCCATGTCATCTGGCCAGGCGACTCCAAATATCTCCATCAGTTTATGACATTCGTCCTTGGCCCGCTGACAGAGGGATCGACATGGCATGGACACCTGGCCGTACACGATGCACACTGGTGCATATAGGGCACACAGGAACATCCTCAGGTCCTCACTGCACACCAGGTTAACCATCGGATGAAAAGGCTGTGGAGGAGAGAAATATAGAAACAGAGTTTTGAAATCACTTTTTCACCGACAGAAACACTGTGACAATAAACTGACCGCATGCACAGCTTGACAGGATCGTTACTGAATCTATCATGAATGTGGGAAAGAGTCTACATAATATTAAACACAGAGAACCAAATATAAAAATATATACATGGTTAACTGCTATCAATGGCACACATGAGAAGGCTGATACTTAAACTGAAATAACCCTCAAAGATGGAGTGAGATGTAAGAGAGCTCTAACTCCTCGACTGCAACTTATACTAGCCAGTACTCCATCAATATTTAGAGGCTTATGAAATATGCATAGCAGCAATAACTTTACCAAACATCCCTTTGAAGTCGGGTGTAGCACAGAGACCTCTGTAGGTCGAGCCACTGCCATGTGTCAATACATCAGTAAACGGAGCAGGGCTATCCACACACCGAGGATTAGATCATCCGATCCCTGTAGCATCAGTTTAAAGGTTAGAAAGTCAAGCTTGTGACCTTCAGGCTGTTGGCTCATATCACCGGAACGATGGAAAAAACACGAGTCATGAAAATGACAAACAGAACCTCTTTCCACAACTGTGCCAGACTGCTCTTAGACAAATATTCGTGTTGGGATTCTGTGCGAGCTCATTATTCTTATTTTAGTTTTATTTTAGTGTGCAAAAACACTGCAGCAGTTATTTACTGTCAGAGGTTAGTTGGCCAGTACTGGAAAATGTTGAAGTTCCTTTTTTCAGCTTGTGGCTGCTTCTGCTCGTCGTTACGCGTGTTTCAGTGGCTGATATACTAATGAAGATATAGTGAGAGCAAGGATGCCAATGGCCAATTTACAAAGCCAAAATCATGTTTTTCTTCATCTGATAAAATACAACAATTTAATAATAGACAATATTAAACTTTGAACATGTTTTAAGAAAAAGAACACGTAAGAACCAAAGGTACAGACATAAATAAATAACAACAGTAATCCAATGAAAGTGCACAGGGTAGGTTTTGTCCATCTCGTGAGCGCATACTTCAGCCAGTGGTCTTTATCTATAAAAGAAATTCCAATAATTGTCCTTATTCACATTTCACTACTGACGAGTGAAACATTCATCATTTTCTTTAAAAGAACAACTCTTCTATTGAAATAAGGACTTAAATACTTGCCTGCAAGACACTTGAATGTATTCACTGAACGTATTCAAAAGAGGACCATGAATTAAGAAAGCCTCATTTGAGTTGATTCAAAGCACTGGAACTGATCTTCTCATGTCCATGCCCTAAACAAATGTTTGCTCATTTCTCATTCGGCGCAACCTTCCTGCTCAAATTACAAAATACATATAATTGCTTTCTTGTAAATTATGTTCACTGTGAAGATTACGCATTGCATTCCAACAGTCACACAGAATATCTTCCCCAGTTATACTCACTGATGTGTGCAAAGTGACCTGCATCTATTCAGCAGCAACTAAAGCGGAGTGTTTACACACGAGATGACAGAGAAATCAGAGCAGAACCATGAAAAGCAACGAATAGAGAGCAATGAAACATTGACGGTACGCAACACTGCAATCTGTGTCTGTGAAGAATATTTGATAAAACCAGCACTTTCATTGATTGCTTACAACAAAAGCCACAGCACAAAGTGTATGAGTGCATTCGTGCAAATACACAAACATCAGTGAATGTGTGTGTCTTTTGTGTGCGTTTGTGTGTGCAGTCAGGCCTTCTGAGTGTGTTTTGATCATTCTCAATTGCTGTGTTCTAGATCTGCACATGTTCTACCAGTAAATGAGTGCAGCAGTGCGTGATCTGTGTGACATAGTTTTGAGTACTGTGCAAAACTGCATGGAAGCATGAACACACACACACACACACGCAAACCCACACACACACCACTCAGCTTCATTCAATAATTCACAGATTTTACAACCCATGCTTTTTCCCCTCTCGTGAATGTGCAGGTAACTGTCCTTGTGTTGTAGGAAAAGAGGAAGACAAAGCCATACGAGAGGAGTAATAACCCGTATGTGATGACTCAAAAACAGATGAATAAGAAATACGTTTTAACTGGATGAACAATTGTACAGTGAGCCTAAAGGGGCTTACCCAGCTTCATAATTTAGTATTTAACAATGTAGCACCACATGCTCTGAATGGTCTTGCAATATGTCTCTCATGTTAAGAAACTGAACCATATTCAATCATAAAAAGTCTGTCATGTTAGTTCTTCTGTTCAAACTTCAGGTCTTATTTTTAATAATGTAGGTTTGGTTATTTGCCAATCTCTGAATATATTTCAACAGATAAAGAAAGATTATATATTACAGACGCAGAGATGCATTCTGAACGCATAATACCGCAACGTTTAGAGAATAACACACTCTTCTTTCTTAACAACTACCACTGAGATGGCTTTGAGGAAGCTACTCTTCAGCTACCAGGAGGAGGTAGGTAGGTAGGTAGGTAGATACTTTATTTATCCCGAGGGAAATTCGAGGAGCTGCTTCCTGACCAACTTTACAGGACTGTGCTAGATTGTAGAAATGACCTTCATCATCATGGTAACTGACGAGCTCCTCAGCTGAGGCCTGGCTGAGGTTTAGCACATACATTTGAAATAAATTGAATAAATAATAAAAGATGAATATGTACATGTAAATTAAACATTCAATTGAATGATGGAGCAGGCCGAAGATTACTGATTTGTTAATAATGATGTAGACTATTCTAAGACCTATGAATTCTGGGAAAAATGGGAAATCATCGATGCCAGTTGTACATGGCATCATCTTAGTTATATCTAAGCTACAACATTATGTATGCAATATGTTGTCATGTATCTTCTGTTGTCCTGTCCCAGCTAAAGCTGACGGCTGCGTCTCTGTCCGTCTACCTCTTACATATACTTCTGCCCGGTGCCTCAGGCGACACTTAACTAAGGAATGGTTGCTTTCTTCTGCACACCAGCGCGTCTCATTGGCCGAAGGAAGCTTTCTTCCTGTCTGCTCGTACCAACCCAAGCAGTGAATGTGTGTGACTCTCATTTTGCATGTCCCCATTCTGCCTTTTCTCCCGCGCATGTAGGGTTATATGTGTGTCTGTGTGTTTCTGCTCCGACATTGTTCTTGTAACAGAATATAAGCATGTCCTAGTTATTGTGTTTTCTGGTGTGTCTGTGTGTGTGTGTGTGTGTGTGTGTGTGTGTGTGCAATACTAAAGCCAGTGCACGTGTGCAGATATCTGTGCGCAATTATTCTGACAGTCAAGGCAATTGCCCCCAATCTCCCACCACAAAGAGAATATTGACATTAAGTGTTCTAACTGTGCCACCCAATGAGAGAGGGGGGGTACGGCAATCAGCTTTCCATGGAGACAGACTAGAGAGAATTGTATGGCATTTTGTTGGCAGTTGGTGATGGAAGAGCATGGAAAGGAAAGCGGAAGCTCAGAAACCTAGCCGGAGGGGGAAGACAGACTTCTACCCACAAGAGGGAAAGATGTGGAAGGAGGAGTATAAATGCAGCTTCATATTCAAGATTTCTTTATTGTCACACCTATAAATGTCAGACATACATAGGGATGAAATTCCGTTCCTCACTCAAACCACGGTGCAACAAAAACAAAGGACAACGACAGGACAAGTAACAGGCAACATAGTGCAAATGAGACAGCAGAGTGCAATGATAAAATAAAATACTGTAGAAAATAACAATACTGTACTGTTAAATA
>CAAKHC010018833.1:0-20616 GCA_901007825.1 Macroramphosus scolopax
TTGATGAAGAAAATGGTGCGGTACATTGATCAGACATGCCTGCCAGCTCCGCTGACATCAAAAGGAAATTGTTTGCATCACCGCTCATCTTACTTATTATGAATTCAACTTTCAAGACCTTTATTAGATCTTTTAATGAAGTAAGTGTTGAACATCCGCGTAATAGCGATGACATAAGCTTGACTTGAACAGGCCAAAGAAATACTCTTTTATCTTTTGACAATGTCACCGCCGCAGCAAAGGGAAGATAAGCCAGGAAGTAGAGAGAGGAAAAAAAACCTTCTGCACCTCATTTTTCCTCTCATGACCACCTGTTTTTTTTCCTTTTGGTGCTGTGATGGCTTAATTCCTTCAGCCCTCTTGGTGAGTGAGGGGTTAGAGCGCCGCGCAGAGCCGAGCTGAGGAGGGAGTAGAGCAGGCGTCAGCTGTAGTCTGGCACTGGTCAGAGGTGAAGCCAGCTAATGGACAGTGCTCATCCATCATGAGGCTCTGCAGGCCTGTCAGGGGCCCGGGGAGAGGAGCTGCCACTCTGGCCCGGCTGCCGAGTGACACCGACTGTCTTCACACGTGGCAAAAGCAGGTCCTGATTGGCTTGAAGGACAAGAGAAGCTGACACATACAGAGCGCCGTCAAATCAGACGGGACGGCGGCGTGTTGAAGCGTGTCTGTTTTATTTTACGTGCTGATCCGACATTATTCTAATCATCAGAATATCAGTGTTAACTGACCTTGTCCGTCTCAAATGTGACGAATGAACAAACCATTTCACCTAATGGGACGATGAAAGATTCAAATATAAAAGCTCATTTTATCACTAAAACATGCATATTTTATTTTGCATTTTTGATTTTAGGGTTTTATTACATTTGCAAAAATAAAATAGCAATAGTTCTTTCCTTAATAGGTTTTTCCTGTTGTACCGAATAAAAGACACAAAGTGCTGTCAACATAATTCATGGTAATATCTTCTGCACACAGTGGAGTCTGGGGATAATCCAGACTAATAAATATGACTGTTTGGTTGGCAGGATTACTATAAAGAAAGCAAAGCTATGTGCATGTTGAACACCACAAGAGATTCTACTGAAACGAAGCGATTGTAGTACAAAGCTTCCTGTGTAATCTTCACTGGACAGTCTCCTCTCCCCCCTGTCAGTTCCATGTGAAGACGGGCTACATAACAAGGTCCCAGCCTTCTTCCCTCATCCGCCACCTCTGTACTTGTGACTGTAATAGTATCTTCTCACAGATAACCATGACTCTTCTCCCCAGACATACTTCAATGATAACATCCTCACGCTGATTCGGACGCTGGTCACAGGGGGAGCCACACCAGAGCTGGAGGGGCTGTTGGCTGAGGAGAACGCTCTCAGAGGGGGCTACAGCACACCACAGACACTGGCCAACAGAGACAGGTGTCGCGTCGCCCAGCTAGCCCTCTACGACGGGCCATTTGCCGACTTGGGGGTAAGTGAATGTTTAAGTGGAGATGACACATTTTGGCACTACCCAGCAGCACACATCTAGCCGCCTCCGCTCCTCGTGGTCCTTAATGCGATGTGAAGAACAGTGATCACGCAAAGCAGGGCCTCGGCGGAGGTGGAGGGCTCTGGAGAGGACAATGAACACCACCAAGGACATTCCAAGTTTATATCATTTCAACTATTTTTATTGTTGTCACTTAAATAATAATGCTGCCACTTCAGATTAATTATGTAATAATAAACTGCTGATTCTTGCAAAGAAACTCTCTTCAATGCAATATGCACAGAAAGAAATCAAATTTACTACAATCAAGCCAAATAATCTGGCTAACCTGTTTGTTTGTTTGTTTGTTCTGTTGTTCACCAGGACGGCGGCTGCTACGGGGATTTATTCTGTAAAGCACTGAAGACGTACAACATGCTGTGTTTTGGAATCTACAGATTAAGAGACGCCCACCTCAGTTCACCGAGCCCGTGTACAAAACGGTAAAATATCTGACTTTGCGCAGGAATATTCGTATATCACAAAACAATAATCCGCTCTGTCCTCTATTCATCCTTTTCTACCATATTTCTTTGTCGTAACGTTTGTTTTCGGGCAGATATGTGATCACCAACCCGCCGTACGAGTTTGAGCTGGTGCCCACGGACTTGATCTTCTGCCTCATGCAGTTCGACCACAACGCAGGCCAGTCCCGGACAAGCTTGTCCCACTCTTCCCACTCCTCTCATTCCTCCAGCAAAAAGAGCTCCTCCGTCCACTCCATCCCGGCCTCCAACCGGCAGAACCGCAGCAGTAAGACCCGGGAGGCCCGAGACAAACAGAAGTACGTGCATCAACTTATCCCGTCGAGTTTTCACCCGCATGCTGTGCTTCACCTGTAATCTCTTGGTGTGTGTGTGTGTGTGTGTGTGTGTGCGCAGATTGTGATGACACATGCACAGACGAATATCCTATTTTTGGTTACGACTCGTGCTCTGCGTCCATGTCCAACGTTTTGTGCTTTCCCACCATAATCACCTGCATGCGATCGTCATTCCCACGTCACAGAAATCACATCTAGTTCCTTTAAAACAGCTGAGTCACTTGTTTGACCTTTGTGGTTGGGAACAACCAAAATAACACACACACACATCCAGTCTGTTGTCTGGTGCACCTGTTGTATCTGTATTACTATCGTCGTTGTCTTAAGTTTTTATAGTAAATAACTTGTGTGTTGAATATTTGTCGTGCACATGTAGATTTATTGTGATTTATAAGATGTAGCTGTATTTTTGAGAGCAGTTTTTTGCATTATGGAGGATACAGTGTAATTCATACCTTCATTTTGTTCTGCTTCACTGCATGTCCGTGGTAGTGGGCTCTTATTTCTTGCTTTGTTTATCACATATACGATTATTGGAGTTATTTTTGACCCACGTGTTCTGTACATCTTCCCCCCTAAAATATGCATTTCTAACTTAATTACTTTAAAGTAGCAGAATTTAAAAAAATTGTGACGTACTCTAAAAGCATGCAGACTTGTTACAATCGTACTCTTTCATGGAAGAATTTACGACATGATAAATGGTGAATCCTTAATACATCTTGAGAAATGAAGATGTATGACGCCACCTTGATGTAACAAGCCTTTTGCTGGAATGGTAGCCGTTTGTTCAAATGTGTATCTGCCTTGTAGACTGTAAATACTACTTACTTACAGTAGATTACTTACCTCTCTTTCTGAAGTGCAACAAGGATGAATAGAATGGGCCAAGGTATGCAAGTTAACGATTCTGCATGACTTAGCAACCTGTACTTGGGGTTCCGATCATAACGATGTCCTCTGTGGATATTGTTATGACGAGGGTAGTCTGTTTTATTTATGATGTTCTTCAGATGTTAAGTAAACCATGCCTCAGTTTAAGTTTTGCTTTCATCTGGAAAGCAAAATGTCTGCTGCTGCTGCTGCCTTCCCCCCCTGCCATGATCAGGACCATCTCCACATTGCATGAGGTTGAGACAACCCCTCCCCCCTCCTTTCTTTTGTGCCTTTACTTCAGTTATTCACTTTACGATGAGCTTCTTTTACTCCAGACGAGTCCCCCTTTCTCCATCGTTTCTTTCCGTCATCCATCATGCCTTTTTATGATTCATTTCAACTTGAGATGGTTTGCATCGTGTGAGAGGTCTGTGTGTTTGCACATCTTCCCTCCTATTGGATGCTCTCTGGTAGCAGACTTGCAGTGCTCCCCTACATTGCTGTCATTGAGTACAGTAGGTTTGTTATTACCAGCAACAGCATAAACAACATGTCGCCTGACTGTACAAGCCCAGATCATTGCCCACATGTAGGTCAGACTGATTCAAATCCCACTGATGCAGCCAAACTGCTTACTTCTCCACAGAACTTTAAGAAAGTGTGTCCAGCCCTGTGCCGTCGGTCACACCAAGGAAGTGGGAGGCGTGACCAATTATAAGTCTAAATTGGAGGGGAAATGAGTCCATAACTTTCCCCCCTTGTAACCCTGTGCACCTGATATGGTGGTTTGAGGCGACAACACTAAGTTCACCGTATCAGCAGCAGACTCTGGAGAGAGATGGCAGACATCTTGCTTCCCCTCAGGCACAATTCTACACATCAAATGCCTGTGCTGTAACACGCGGCCCCGCAGCCGTAAGCTTGCTGACACACACAAGCCCCGCGCCAATGAATCTCTACACATGCAAGCCTGCATGTACATGAACATGCATCCACGACACGAGCATGTGCACACACACACACACACACACACACACGCACACACGCATATACACAGGTATGCTCCCTATAGCAAAGTTAAAATTTGATATTGCAACTTCACCCAAAAGGAAGTGACACCTTGAATGGCATTGCGGATGCCTGTGAAGTGCTGGAGGAGAGTTTACAGACTTCTGACACCCTTCCCGTTCCTCACACACACCGTGCTCAGAAACACTGCTCTCATAGCCTACTTTAAACTGGAAGCGATTTTTTTGCACCAAAATGACACATCCAGCTCTGATGAGGCTCTTCTCTCCAATAATGACGACCGGCTTGCAGGTAAAGCTCACCGTGTAAACTGTTTAGGATCTATGATACTTTATAATTTATCACCCGACAGCTCTTCCAAAACAAGCAAATAGTTACACAAGCTCTATATTGATTCTTCCTCGTTGTAGTGAGTCGGCTCGTGTAGTGAGCTTTTGGATTCCCTGTATCGCCGGCTCGTTCCTCTCTCTTTCAAAAACCTCAAACGTTCCAGATCCAAAGCTGTGGAATGCAGCTTTTGAATCCAACGTCCATTTCTTCTCGTCCGTCACCTCTTGCTGTGTGCTCTGTGTGCATGTGTGTGGAGCTGAGCCGCCCTGCGTGAACACCAAAGAGCACATGAGAGGACAGAAGCGTAACAAGAAGACGTAGACGCAATAAACCCTCTGTTTATTCTGGCATAAAGTTGCCACGTTCTTTTGTAAACAAACAACACAACGGGGCGAAATCGAGTCATGCAGAAACGGTCGAGGTCCGATCCTCATATCGTACGTTGAATCAATAATGTAATTATCCTGACAGGCATATAAACTTCTAACATTCAAGCACTGATCAGTGACATAATCTCATTATGTGATGTATAAGACCTCCTGACAGAATATATCCATCTACTTACACGGCTGTGCTGGAGACAGACAGCGCCACAGTGGCAACCTCCAATTGGCTCCGTGCACTCCGACCTCGTGGGTTTGATGCTAGTCACAAAAGAATGTCTTGCACATCTATCACTTAAACTGAGGCAGTTTGGTTGTAAATAATCCCGTGTGACACACTTTCTCCGAATAACTCTCGCTTTCTCTCTCTTCTTCTTCTTCCCTCCTCTCTCGCCTTGTCCTCTTCAGAAAAGAAATGGTTTACAGATGAACCGGAAAATGCCTACCCACGGAACATTCAGATCAAGCCCATGAGCACTCACATGGCCAACCAAGTCAATCAATACAAATCCACCAGTAGTCTGATTCCACCGATCAGAGAAGTTGAAGATGAATGCTGAACACCGGGGCTTTGTTGCCGACTCACTAGACATCTGTACACTCTTTCAAAAGAGATGGGACGCGACCACCATTGGAGGAGTGATGATGATGATGACGTTAGGGGTGATGAAGACTGACATTTCTCTTCACTCATTCTTGTAATCAAGGGTTGGACAGGAACCTGGACTGGAAGGGACCTCCTATGTGTATACCTTTAATGTTACTTCCATGCTCTTGGACATTGTTTTATTTATTAATGTATCCATAGAGATGTATATAATGACAATCAAATAAGCTGTACAGCCCCCCCCCCCCCCACCCCCCCTAGCACTTTTTGGAATTATTTTAAGATTTTGAAGGGGGAAAAAAAAAAAAGAAAAAAAAGTACTTCCTGTAATTCTTTGCAATAGTTCACCTCTTCTTGTGACCAGACTCCGTGGCTAAGGTGGCTGGTTGCTGGAGGATGAGGGTCGCAGCGATCGTATCATCTTCCCAAAGATCCACCAGGACGCTTTCGAACACGCTGGGCTCATCGACCTCATATCTCATGTCGTCTTCTGTTCTATTTGCACTAAAACTGAACAAGTTTATTTCGACAGAACAACTGGTACCATCAGACCATCCCCCCCCGACGATACCATGAAGAGAGGAGGATGGAGGGGAGGAAGAGCCGCTTGGATTGGGAGGCTATTAATGCTCTTAGGTTGTTGTGCATCATGTCATTGCTTAAGGTTTGCTACTTCACAGTTGACTGGTCATGTTGAGTGAGAGCATTCCAGTCCTGCAGAGCAGAATCACCTCGCAGAGCAGTCGTCTAACGGCGACGTGGTTGGAGTCTGCAGGCTGAAAGAGAACCCGGTGACTTCACTTCTGTGGCTCTGTTTCTAGCTCCTATCGCATGATATGTGCCTGAGCCCCCTCTATGACACGCAGAGCAGTCGATCAACCTGAATACAGGAGAAGGACAGAACAACGCTGCCCTTCATGTATTCAGGAGTGTTTACCACTCGTCCTTCTGCTGATCAGTGCCATCACCCCCCCATCACCCCCCCCCGACCCCCCTTTCAGCTTATATGTGATTGTGCTTTTTAGAAGAAATGGCATGTAGCCCTAAAAATGAAAGTCATGGTAGAAAAACCGCAGAAAGGAATGGAAGTACGGACAAAAATATGACGTGGCGTCTCGAAACGCACGAAACAAACCCGACGATGTTTGAGCGAACAGCAGCAGCAGCAGCAGCCGTGTGCCCGCCGTTCACACTCGGCCGTGATATTCGCGGCCGATTAGGGATCACAAAGACGTGTGGTGTATTACCTGAATGTTCTGTCTGTTACGAGATGTAGAAAATGCCACTTATTGCGCAAAAGTGGGCACGAACGGGCCCTCCTTTGATCGGAAGACACTGCCTGGCACAGGTTTGGCACGGAGGCAGTAAAGAGCTTGGATGTTCTCTGTCGCCAAACCCAGATGTCGCACACCTCGAAACTCTCAGGAGTTACGCTGCTGCCTGCTGGACCTCTAACACGAGGGAGCGCTCAAACATAGTCGGGTGAGAGTGCGACGACGCCGCAGACGACTTGCAGAGAGTCTTTGTTATGTGTCTTTGTTGCCTGTGACCCGACATTGAAGTATGCGCGGCACACGGTCCGCCACATCGAGATCAAACTCCAGCTGTTAGTGTTGAAGGGATGAGGAGGTAAAAACACAAACTTCAAGCAAATGTGCTGGATTTCCTTTTGTATCCATGAGCCTCTTCAAATTGTACTTATTTTTATAGACGTGAAAAGAAGGCGATTAAAAGAAAACGTTAATTACAAATACATATCAGAAGGATTCTCGTGACCCCCCTCACCGTTTAGTTCGCCTCATACTATTAACAAAAGATTATTTTTTTATTCCCCCGGCTCCGTCTTTAACAAGCCCTGGAGCTAATTAAGGTTAGCCCCAGCTCATGATATGAAACCACCATCTTCAGCCCGGCAGCTCGGCCCTATCGAATGCTTGACGAAACAAATATCAGGCTCATCTAAAGCCTCTTTTATTTGGATGGATGAGCTGCGTCCACTACTAAATTAATACTAAGCAGCTGCTGACAGAAAGATAGGTAAAAATAGAGTATATAGTGGGAGGGGGAGGGGGGTGGGGGGGTAAATGTTCTATCTAGATGGAAAACAGATCAGTGGTAATAATAACTAGAAGATCATAGAGTTGCTCCTTCAGAGCGCCGGCCACAGCTGAATGACCTTCATTATGTGTTTGACCTAAATTAGGTCCCTTGTGTGAAGGAGGAGTGTGAACACTGTAGCACAGTGTGCTGGTGTTTTCCATTAAAATATGATTTAGAATATGACAAGGAGACACCGTCTGTACATCGCAGCGATCCTCCTCAATAAATAGGCTGTAGAAGAAAAGTCATTCTAAAAATAAAAAAAAAAAAAAAACACTGAAAAGACCACGATATCGTGCTGAGTATGTCCGTGTAAATTCAACCCATTATATAGAGCGCACACGTCTTTTCTCGAAAAACAAAAATCGATCTGAGCTTTAATGTCCGTCTATTTGGTGTGGTGCAACTATACTGAAGCCTCATGCACATTGTCCTGAAGTGAACTTTTTAACTGTGATTACATCGTCGTCACACTTTGTAGCAGATAGATTTTTCTTTTTCACAAAAAAAAAAACTACGTGAGTATAAATGTTTGTACAAATTTGGGTCTTTTTAGCGGGCGAACCCTCGCCGGCCTTGAACAATGCGGAACTATAAATAATCGATAAACGGCAATGACTCACTATACATAGAATCGACAAACTGATTGTGATGTTTAAAAATAAAAAAAAAAAAGAAGAGGAGGGAAGATCCTGCGTTCTTCTAGGGGAGGCAGGGCGTATTCAGGTACTGTGACGCAGGGAGAAGTCAGGGGAGGGAATTTGATCCGGTTTATCGGCCATCACAAAGATGGAAGGTAGCGCCGATTCAGTAAAGGTTATCAAAAAGAGAGAACATCCTTAATTTTCCTATTTTTATTACACTGTGTTATTACAGGGTTTACATTCCATTTCGTCGGCTTGTCATTACCTGTCACTGCTTCTCTTTTGTTTACAGAGTATTTTTGATGTATTTGAACATAGCATTGCTCTGGAATAAAAACGGTACAAACTGGCATTAACATAAACCCACCTAGTAAAGCACCATTAGTTCTGACCTCCCCCTGATTACTGTGCTGTTCCTACCCCTCGGTGTGCGACTCACTCGGGCAGGCATTAACCACACACACCGAGATGTTTTCTCCTTCCCTCACCTTGTCATTCGTCTCTTGTAGATGTTTTTTAGGTCTTTGCATTGTATACCTCTAAAGTTTTAGAGTGTTTTTTGAAGTGCCATGAAGAGTTTGGTTGAGCAAGCATCCTTCAGTCATTCAGGGACGCAGGCTCGCTTTGAGGGAGCCGAGTCCAAGTATTTTTTTTTTTTTTTCCACTGTGAGAACAGTGTCTTGTACTGACATGGAGAACATCCAAGCCATCAATGCCTCCATGTCAGTACAGTGCCAGGCAGTGCAGAAGGTCAACAGGAGGGCCCGGAGTAAGTCCCGCTATAGCGAAAAAGTGGCGTTGAAAAAGGGAAGGGAAGATAGATACGAGCCCGGGGCATCGAACCACACATCCGTCTTTATGCTGCGTGGTTGTGTGTCATTGTGTGTAGTTAGATATGGATGACTGAAAGATGCACATAGAGGCCCCATGCCAATAACATTGTTGTCCACTTAATATTTCAAAGACTATGACGCGTCATACGTTACTGTTACATTATTTTTGTTAATCTATATTTTGCTGTAAAGGACGGATATAATAACTTACTTGCTGGGAGTTTTACTAGATATAATAGATAATACATATATGGGGATGGGAGTTGGGTCTCAAGTCTTAATAATACATTAAAATTGCATTCAGCAATTTTTCTGTTTTTTTTTAAGAAAAGTTGCAATTTTATTAATTCTTTTTTTTTTTTTCTTTCTGCTGCCTATCAGTTAAGGAAAAATTCAGGACATTGCTCTCGCGCATCACAGATAAGATTTGTTGGCATGTCGTCTTCGCAGCGAACAGGAGTTTGACATAGCAGTCTAATTAGATTTGGATGTGTTCTAGATATGATGGATAAATGGGTTATTTGATGGTGCTGAGTTGATCTACCTGACTCTGTCAAATATAATCTGCTGATAAATATACTGTCTTGTACAAAACGTTTGTACATAGATTGTACATGGTTTCTTTTTGTATTTTCTCAAATTAAAAATGGATGTATTTGTGTTCTAAACCTGGAAACTCTCCTCTCTTTTTATTTTAACTGCAAAGAAGTTGATGAAAATCGTATTTATTTGTTCTTATGACAAACTAGTAAGTGAGATTGACTCGTGTCATTTTACAGTGACAAAACACAACAGACCGGTACTTTGAAAATGCATGAGACCACTGGCCGACCTTGACTATCAACGGGGGGGGGAAGCCTCAGATAAATGTATATTGTATTTTCCCCAATCCCCACCTGCAGAGGGGTCGGTGACCCTGCAGTCCAAGCCGCACCACCGATCCGATTGAGCCTGGCATTAGTCTTGATTTACGTTTACTGACATGCTATTAGCTGGCCCATCACTTGCACCTGTCATGCTGTCAATCAGCGGGGATCCACAGTGATGGGTGGGAATAAAATTCGAATCACATTCTGTCCACATCACCTCGTATATCTCCACGGGGACGGTGACAGTGGATGAGCAAAAAAGGACGCCGTAGCAGGTATCCGGCTGTGCTGTCATGTCAGCCCTGTGACTGTTGGTGCATCACATCAGGGGGTGTAGCATCTTAATGGGTTCACAGATACAGTTATTCCAGGGGCAAATGGTGGTAAGGTAATCCTCTCCCCTGTTAGGGACGTGTGTCCGAGCAGAATATGATTGATGTCATTAAAAAAAAGGATTTTTTAACCTCTATGAAATGCAGTATTTTTTTTCAGCTGAAGTAATCCTCTTCTGGATATACTGCAGTAACAGACGTGTCGCCTGTGTCAAGGGTACTCGTGCATCTCCCGAGAGTTCTTCAAACATCATGAGCGGCACCAATTCTGAGGTGTTATGATGAGGCAGGACGACTTCTCAGACAACAGCCCACTCCTCCACTCGGCCGCAGGAATCAGCGGACATCTCATAAGACTCGGGGCCCCGGCCTGCTCCTCCTCCCGCCCTCCTCCTCCGGAGCTGGAGTGTGCAATTTCACACTCCAGCGTCAAACAGCCGGTCAGGAGGAGAATGTATGACCCACCCTGGCATTTGTCCTCATTTCTCTCTCAAATGTGCAAACACTATTACCCTTGGGTTATCTTAAGTGGTGTGTAGTGGAGATTCGCAGCCTTTCCTCCTCTTTCTCCTCGCCAGACACGCCATCACAACTCGACAAGTGGCGACGACGGAGCGGGCTACAAGACACAACGAGGCAGGAGGGAGGAGGGGGGTGCCGCGGAAATGGAGCAGATGTTTGTGTGGCTGTTGATTTGTGGCCTGATAAGGGCGCGACGCAGGCAGTTGGAATTGATGGCTTGTTAGTGAGGACAGGCCCCCCTCTGTGAGATGTTTTCAAAATGATTGATTTACAATAAAGTGGCTCCGGGTGTGTGCATGCGGGCAGAACTGATGCAGATCGATCCCTCTGAAATTGATTGATCAGCCATTTAGCTTGGCAGTGTGTTTACCGAACGAAAAGCCGTGCAGGACTCTCCTCCCGGGCGTCTCCGCCCCCATAAAGCAGAGGAGAAATGTCACTCGCGGGCCCGTCTGGCTGCTCCGCCGACGGCAACAAAAACAAGCCCTATCAGAATATGAGCCATAAAAATGTAATCATAGCGTGAGAAATACTGGCATAAACATTTATGATTGTGTACTTTATTCCGCTATCAATGTGTCCTTCTGCAACTTGGAGATACTATTCCTTTAGAAATAATGACTTGCCCGCTCTATGCAAGGGGAGGAACACCTTCGCCTTATCACGGTGTCACATTGCGACTTCCGCGGGGAGCCCGAGAAATAACTAATGACGTCGGATTTCAATATACAAATTCTCCGCCACACTTAAAGCTGACACATCAACAACCTTTACCTGTTTTAGTGCGGCCGCGATGACAATCACACATAATGTGGAATAGCACTCGAGTGTTAAAGTGCCTGTGCGGACGGTATCTTTGGCAATTTATCCAAACAGAGCGAACAAGGGTCTCCGTGTACGTTTTATAAGGAGTTTTTATGGATGGATATAGCGCAAGGACACAATTTACCACGTGACCTCTGCGACTTTTCCTCACTTCCTCCCTGCCAAAACAAACCTCTCCACCACTCGGCTGAGGACTTAAATCACCTGTCCTCAGGTGCCTCGTTCCTGTTATCTGGATAAGAGCCAACAAGAGCGCGCTCTTCCATCCTCGTGACGGCACGCGATGGCCCCCATCATGTTTCCTTGTTAACAATTTCAACACATTTGGTCGCAGCGAGAAGGATGTCACGATGCCAATAATGTTTACAGCCTGCTGCGAGGGCTATTCAGGGGAGGCTGGATGTTTGTGGTTGACACAAGCTGACAGCAGCAGGAACACGAGATCCTTGCAAATCGACGTATATATATATAATATTTCTCGCTTCTTCAGCTGAGGATAAAATGTCCGTTTTAGACGTCACTGTGGTGAATCGATGATGTTCGGTATTCAAAACAATTTTCCAAATGAGCAGGAAGGTAAATGAAAAAGGGCCGTCGCGGCGTTATCGAGCGCTCGGTCAATCCATCCAGTTTGTAATGACTTCCTTAACATTATTGTGAAAGGTGTTGACACCAATTATAGCGTCTTCCCTTTGACCCCTGACACCTTCGACAGAAGTGTTAAGCGTCGTCGTGTTACGCCGCATCGCCCGAAACAGATAAATATAAGACACAGTGTGTGTGTGTGTGCGACAGAGAGAGATCCAAAGGCTGAGCCCCGTCCCAATTCAACCGTGATAATAGTTTCCATGACGATGAGGCATGCTCGACACATCAGTTGCGGCCCAGATAAACAGTGATCCTTTACGAAAACAAGAAGGTCATTACAGCAGCTTGTCAAATCAATGCCCAGTGTGTCCAAGTTGATTAAGACATCTCCCCTCAGCTCTGACACTCCGTCAATAGCGGCACGCACACAATGGGGATGTCTGTGTGTGTGTGCGTGTGCGTGTGTGTGTGTGTGTTGTGTGTGTGTGTGTGGGGTGGTGGGAAGAGGTACTCCCACTCTCTCTCATTCCGCACACACACACACACACACCTACACAAACACACGGCGCAGCACTCAGATGATTGGAGTGAAATACCCATCAGTCAGGGAGCCGAGGTGGACTAATGATTCCCTGTGCTGCCTATTAGAACTACATGACAACTCAATCCTGTTCACGGAGAAAGAGAAATGGAAGAGAGAGGCAAGTGGGGTGGGAGGGGATGAAAGGGGGGAGGGGAGGGAGGGGGTGAATGAAGAGACGGAGGAAGAGAGGAAGAAAAGAAAAAGTGACCTTGTACCAGCATCGTTTGCAGCTGAATTAAATTGGCGAGAGCAGCTAATCTTTACCTGGGGGCGATTAACAGAATTAAAGGAGAACAACAAAGGCACCGGGGTCGGCTCTTCTCTTTTTTCCGCCCGCCACTGCCATTTGTAATTTGTGTCGAATGTCCTCCTGCCTGTCGCTGATGGTTGGATTCTCCATCCGGCACCCAAACAATAGGAGACTCCTTCGTTTAGGCGGCGGAAGTCACAATAACCAGCAGTTTATCACGAAATCATGTTTTTGAATCACACGTGTGGCCATCAGTATTGTATCACTGATAACAGTGTCGTTATCATCATTAACCAGAGAGGAAAACGTCCGCGGAGCGACTGAGGCGTTCAACCTGCTCCTTCATTATGATAATAACGGGATGCTATTAGTAAGGAAAGGGAATTACTCCAAGTTTCGCCTCTGCACTTGGTCTCCTGGCCTCTCTCTTCTCACAGGCTGATCGATATGTTTGCAAAGACACACAAGGTTAGGCCCATCAGCCTGTCTGAGAGAGGAAAACAAAACCACCGCTAATACCCCGATGTGAAGGTTCACGGCTGAACTTCACCAACACATCGAGCAGAAGAAGCGATAAACCTTCTAGCTTAGGGACATTCACAACCGACTCCACCGAGCGGATCAATACCTTCTGCTACTGGCGTTAAATCACCATATGCATATTTGAGATGAAGAAAAGATTTTTTTTATAGTTTGATGGAATTACAAAGCCGCTCTCATCGAGGTGAGAGAACTCAAGATATTTGAGTTGTTCCAACGTCTAAAGACGGCGTCGATTCCTCCCCTAATATAGTTGGATGTCTTCTAGAGGCGGTCGAGAAGAGAAAATAAACATGTTGACGCCCGTAAAGACGGAGAATATTCTAGTTCGAAGGGCGGCTGATGAGGTGGACGTTACAAACTGGACTCTCGAGCTTCCTTCTTGGAGTTTTGCCGTTGTTAATTTATTATTTTAATTTGATCTGAAAGCGGAGCTCAATTTCAATTGTTTTTATTCTAGTAGCTTTGAATTATGGGCTTTTCGACTACATGTCCCACAATGCAACTGGCTAGTTTATCACATCGCACAGAAGACGAATGAAATTCAATATGCTCAGTTCAGGTTCAGCCCGCAGAGAGAGACTTAAAACACAAGCTGCCTTCCACTGACCGCTAATATTACTTCCATAAAAAGCAGGATTGGCCGCAGTAAATAGCTGCTCACCTTCAGAGTATTCATGATTCAAGGATTTAATTTGTGCTCTGGCGGACCCTCCGGGGGGGCTGATAGGCTGGATTTCCACGAACGGCCCCGGAACAGATCTCTCTCACCTTTTCCTCACCATTAGTCACAGCCGGGTGTCAGAAATCGACTGCTTCTGTATGTCATCGTAGTCGGCCAAGGCCGAGCCGAGCCGTTTGAGAGGCCGCCCTCCATGGGACCCCAGAGATAGGATCAGAATGCCGCGGGAAATACCACGGAGTCCGACATGCAACACAACACGGCCCTCCCTCCGGTCGCACCCCTGCGGGGGACCGTAATATGTGTATTCATATGAAATGCAAGATTGTTAACTGTTCAGAGACGTTTATTTTCACGGGAGAGCGTAATTTTCTGCATCCGCCAGGCTTCCAGTAGACACATATACTGCACCGCTTCCACCGCGGCGTGTAATCATAGGTGCACATCAGTGTACAGTACACTGTTTAATCAAGTATTTCCTTCTGCCTCAGCGGAGTCGTACAGATTTGCCCATGTGTGAAAAATCAACCGCCTCTCCTGAGGGCGTTTTTCTGCTTTCTTGTTCACGTCCACTTGTCAAATAATCGCACACGAACAATATCTCCATCCCCGGGACCTGGCAGGAAGAACAAGTAAATGCCAATATCTCCAGGAATTTGCTTCGAAAATGTTTGATTATTCAAGTCGAGCATGTGAAATCAATGGCTGGTGCTTTGCTTCATGTTAAATATAGCTGCAGGGGCCTTAGGGTGCAAACATTCAAATGTAAACATCGCATGCCCTCTGCCATACCGTTCTGTATATCCTCTGCCAACTGAATGCAGATGCTGTTTTAATGATGTGGCGGAAGCGAAACAGACAAGCGTGTGTTTTAATATTCATCCGATAACGTGCAGCCGGTGGGAAAGTTTTTGTATTTTTGTGTTTCCGGCGTGTCGACGTGTTCTCGCTTAAAGAGAAATTAGAAGATTGTAAATCAGGAACAAAGAGTCACTCGAGAGGAAAAAAAAAGATTGCATCAAACGGCGTGTTACTTCAAAAACAAAAGCAAAATAAAAACATGTTGCATTGTTGTCATACAAAATTTAGCGCCGACACTGACAATAATTAATATTCATGAGCCTGCGACTTCGCGGCCCCTCAGGATGGTTAAATTAATTATGCTAACAGGGTCATTTAGCTGCTTTATTCAAAGCAAGCAATTGTCGTCCAATAAATGACACAATAATTACGCACACGATCTAACAAGAGGACGGTGACAAGTGGAGGAGTGACACGCTCATCTCCATAAACTACAAAGCGCACACAAACAAAAAGACAAAGGTAAACTCCATACGCTCGGGATGAAAGAATAACAAAAGGCGGTTTTACATCCGCTGCAGATTTTCTCTCTCGGAGTCGTAAATATGATTTGTTACCACGTGTTATTATTTAGTGTTATTCATCTTCTCTGTCAGTGCACACAGAGGGGTAATAGAAATGCCAGCAAGGTGGCTGATTTACTTAGGAAAATTTTCATCTCAAGGCTTGCTAGTCATGATTGGAGTCTGCAAGAGTAACGGGAAATCATGCATTATGTAGGCCAACGTGACACAACCTTGAGACTTCTCAGCACAGCTCATATATTACCGTCACAGCGACCTTCCCGTCCGGAAGATACATCAGATGTATTTAAGGCTGTTTTACAATGCATTAGGAGGGCTTTACATGTGCTGAGCTCACTTTATTTGCTCATACATTTCACAGGAGGAGTTTAGTGTCAGGCTGATGGGGACCGTTCACTGTGACTGAGTCACTTGTCGAGACAAATGAGCCGGCGGAAACGGGCCGAGGAAGTGGATAATAAGCATTTCCAAGCAAATCCCCACTTTTCTTGTTTTATTTCCCTCCGATAAAAAGCACATTCACTATCCAGCGAGCCCTCGCTGATTCCGTCCGATCATGTATTCTCACCTGCCGCCATTGATTGACCCGAATCTTGACGATGGAACAGAAATAATTTTTTCCCACCAAGTGATGGGGGTGTCAGGATCAATATTCTCACTCTTGCTTAAGCTTTTGCAACCTTTAGAATATCAGCTCCGATCGATCCCTCTCACATAATTGTCCGCGTTCTCAAATGAAGTTGTTTTTTTTTTTTTCCTTTATACATCCCAATGACATTTTAAATGCCTCACGGTCGCGGCCATATGACCCGCTGCACTTCCCAAGGTAAAGGGCATAAAAGCAGATTCATTAGCATGTTACATTTATTGTCCATGTCTCCCTCCCGCTATATTTCAACCCGGCACTATAAACATGTGGGGAGAGTGAGCCCATGTTGTATTTCCATATAAAAAGCCCCATAATTATAGGGGGTTGAAGACCATAGTTCCTCTTATCAGAGGGAATGATAAGGGAGTACCATGCTCCGTGAAAGAACAGAGTCCATTTTGATATAATTGGCAGTGGAATTATTTATGACATTAATTGCCACATTATCGACTGGCTGTCAGCTCCCGTGTCAGTCTGTCCATCTTTCTTAGCAGAAAGAGCCAGCTCAGCCTGCTGCCCACTGACAAGCTAATTACTACAGCACAGCCCTGAATGACAAATGTTACTCATCTAAGAACGAGACGGAAATAAGGGCCACTTTTCCCCCCGTTCGGCCTCTCTGGATCAAGTGAGACGGCAGTCTGGTGCCAAATGTTTCAGGTGCAGGAGGGAAAGACTTTGCATGTCAGACAAGGAGAGAAATAAATGGAAGGGTGATTTTTTTTAGAGCAAGGGGGGGGACAGTTAAATCTAAATCTCACCCCATCATGTTTGCTGCTCTGCTATCAGTGGCCAGTTGTCACTCATAGATTCTCTCTCCCTCGGCCTCCTTGTGCATTTGCATTATGTCAATCGGTCATTAGTCTGTGGGCTGATATGGAGTCATGCAGTGATTGGTCCTTGGTTCTTTTGATGGTGAGTCACACACCAGTCGGCTTTTTTTTTGGGGGGAGGTGAATTAAACAGACACATTACACAGGTCAGAGATTATACGGTGAGTAAATAAATAGGTACAGAAAACCTGAAATGTGTCTAAATTACAGTTTTTTGCCTGATGAAAATATAATGAAAACCACTGAAACTACAGACAAATTAAAAGCCACCGATTACAGAAAGACTATAAGTAAGAGACATACCTTCTTTTTGAGTGAACACGCACACACACACACACACACACACACGCACACAGAGGCTAGCAAAGAAGCCTGCAGGGCTTCTACAGCAGAATGTCACTGATCTGCTCCGTTGACGTTTCGTGCCATTTGTCCAGCCGGGAAGTTCCCAAGGAGCAGCAGCAGTGATGGAGCCGGGGGTCACGGAGGGCATCGCCTACAGGTAGATCTGTTTGCTCATACCTTAATTAATCTACTGTCCGTGATGCCAGGCGTCCCATTCCACCCCTCACATTGCACAAAGGCACATGTCAAGCATATGTCAACCCGCCGTGGCACTACCCACCCATCCCATAATGCAGTTTGTGTTAGTGTGGCAGCTTTGGATGCGTCCCTGACGAGGATAGGAAGTGACACACACCAAACTCGGTGTGTCCCCCAGCCAGCTCCGGTGGCTCGGGGCCTGTCAATTCCAGCTCCGTCAGTAGCACTGGCTCAATGGCAGTGCCTGTGACACATGTCACAAAGTTTTAAATGTCTGCTCTTTTCAGCAGGATGGCTGGGCGCATGCTGCAGCCAGGGGAAGGATGACATTTTGTATCGTGTGGGGGGGAACTTGTTGTGGCTCCCTTCTTCCTGCCTCCTCGGGCTGTCAGTCCCAGTTTCCTCTGAGCATATCAAAACACAGACAAATAAACCTTGTCATTTTGAAACGCCGGCACTAGTGACCAGGCTCCTGAACGACATGTCAGCTGGAATATGGTCACACAGTCCTGTAGGAAGTGGTGTATAAGCACATGCAAGGAGGCAGGCGCACTCACACACAAGCACACACACACAAAGCTGTAAAGCACCATGTTAAACTACTGGAATTACAGAGATACAGATACAGACATAGCATACAAACATTGCACGAGGCAATCTCTGACCTTTCCTTCATCCGTCTGAGGAAGATTGACGCACTGGACTGAAGCTCTACATGGTTTCCCTTCGTAACCTGACGCCATTCTTCACTGGTATATTCAGCTGCATCACTTCTAAACAAACAGATGCCTTATGACTTGACATGACAGTCTTAGTCATGGACATCACTGTCATTCATTGCTACTGTTGCAATGACATGTAACACAGGGCTGTTGAGATGTTGACTGTCTCTGCAGGTCCTACAGTAATAAAAAGCATTAATATGATGGACGCTTGATCGTTTTTAAACAGTGTGTCATGGAGGCAGAAGACATTTGAGTTAAAGCTTTTTAATCAATCGTAGACAAACCAGCTTATAAACCGTTTACATCAGATGAGCCGCAGCGGATCATTACCTCATGTCGGACTTTAAAGACTGGAAGGTCGCCTGGAGAACATTCAACCACCTCGGAGCTTTGTGATATCAAAGCAATTGATAAACACATTAAAAGTTCTGTACCGTAGGAGACAATAATCAATGGATAATCAAGGTGATGTTTGAAGTTGTTAACAGAGGACACACAGTGGGAACGGAAAAATAACTAGGAAATGTCCAGTAATACGAAATGATATGCGTGGAATGCCACTCTGCAACTCTAACAGTAAGAGTTGCATTTGAATACAAAAAATACCCTCTGCTGAATTAATGGTACGTTTTTAGTGCTAAAACACAGTTTGCATGTAAAACCGAAACTGAATGAATCATCGCTCTTCGTTTTTTAAGATGAAAGTCAGACACAGATATACAATGAAATCATTAAAATCTATTCAATCAATCAATAGAAGGGAAAACATTCCCCGAGCCAACAGAAAATAAAAAAAAAAGACAGGTTGATGCCTGAAGTTTAGACTTAACATCTCTGGAATGTCTTCATGTTTCGAGCAGCAGTTTGTTTGTGTGTGTGAGAGACAGTGAAAGAGGGAGAGAGGGAGAGAGAGATGAATCCATGTCAGGCCCCAGGTGTGTGACCGTCACCCCTTTCACCCTTGATTAGTGGCAGTAGTGGACGGGTGATCCATCATGGCTGTCAAAAAACAAAAAAAAAAGGCATGCAATTGGCCGGATCTGTTTGTCACTGACTGGGTAAGACACACAGAAAAGGAGACAGAGACTGTCCTAGAGTGTGTGTGTGCATGTGTGTGTGTGTGTGTGTGTGTGTGTGCGGTTGTAGGGTTGCTCATGCTTAGAGGCAATCATGTCAGTGGGAGTGTCATCTCTGACTCGCAGCTTGAAGCAGGGAGGCGGAAGTGGACCCAGCTCAACAGAGGAGGCAGTAAGTACGTACGGGGCTAGAATATGATCCCCTTACATAACCAGAACATCTTTTGATAAAGTTTAAGAATATCACCAGCGGTCTTAATAAATAATGGACAGATTTTTTCCTCTTCCCGTCTGTTAACATCCATTGTCACTCATGTCCCTCTTTTTTTTTTTTTTTGTTGCCCTGACCAGCTGTCCATCAGAGCTGGT
Source organism: Macroramphosus scolopax (assembly GCA_901007825.1). Classification (NCBI taxonomy): domain Eukaryota; kingdom Metazoa; phylum Chordata; class Actinopteri; order Syngnathiformes; family Centriscidae; genus Macroramphosus; species Macroramphosus scolopax. Next base: position 19,924 of record CAAKHC010018833.1, read on the forward strand.
CGTTCTGGATGAATCTGTTGCCTTCCGAGTGCTTGCCGTAGTAGATGTAGCGACACTTGGCGAATACCCCTGAAAACACAACGGGAGAGAGTTAGGTGGGGGTCATTAGGGTTGACATGACAACAATCATTTTATATAGGCAATGACTCCTTTCCTATTGCTTGTAATTAGTTTGCTGGTGTGTCACGTTGCATTGCGCCTCTTTAAATGTGTGTTCCGTCATCTTTGTAAGATGCTTTGGTCAGTAAATCTGTATGTTTTTAAAACTTAAGGCAACCTGCAGGTTGTGACCTTTCCCCTGAAGATGTAGGCCAGATGTTTGCAGGTGTTAGTGAGGCTTTTGTCCAGTGTGAAGGAGGCAATAGACACTCAACCAGACACAGTGAGTATTATTTTATAGGCTAATAATGTCATAAAAGTTAACTCTGGAGTGGGGAATTTGCTTCTGTTACCCCCTGTGCAATATCTCTGCATGGCAGCTTAACAAGTTATAATAAGTTCAGACGTTTCATTGGATTTGTTTCCTGCAAAAAGACAGTTAAGGGCAAAAGGTTAAAAAGTTCATCAATAGTTTAATTTTGTATGTCTTTCAATTCCTTTTATAGAAACCTACTAACAAGAATGTTGAAGCCCTCTGTGTGCATCACAGGACAACACCAAGATGGCGGGGCAGAGCCTCCTGGTTGTAATGAG
>CAAKHC010018833.1:24881-35120 GCA_901007825.1 Macroramphosus scolopax
TCTTCTAAACAATTGCCATCCTATGGACGACCTCCGCTCCTTGCGGCAATGCAGCGGTTCGGCTGGCATCAGCAGTGATGTGTCAACAACATGCAGCAGGTAACATCAGGACAATACGCTACATATAATCTCAGTCGTAATTTATTGTAAAGTTAGGATATTTTTGTCTGATCTTAAGTTTCCGATAAGTTTTACATCATGGAAGGCTAACTGGGCTATACGTTTGGTAAATTATGGTCGCTACCAGGTGTGTTGTTTTTACCATCAGAACGCTGTTAGCTTTCCTTTTGACCTTTCAACTCTCCTAAAACAATAGCCCGAGATACTCATTTCAATACAACACATTGTTGATAAAATATTTATAAGCGTAATGATGTGCATATGTATGTATGTATGTATGTATGTGTGTAGCTAGCTACTGCGTATAGTCACTAGTAACTAGCTACAGTGTGTAGTGGCTAGTAGCTAGCTACAGCGTGTAGTCACTAGTAACTAGCGTGCACTGGTAGTGCCAATAACCACCTCACGCCACTGTACAATGAATCAGCGCATTTCAATTTGTGCCCTTGGTACATAAACCGATTTTTGTTTCTTAAAAAATGGTCCACTATTTTAGCCTCACTTTTATACAAAGGCACACAATGGGTTTCTCTCATGCTTCTCCTAAAATTTGGCCATGGAAGAGTTCTGCTACTTGACATGGCATTGATGGAATCCAACACAGTATTAGGTTTGTGCTTCTATTCTTGTCATGTGTTTTTGAGTTGATTGCATTGTCAGAGAGACATTACCCAGGAGAGGGAAGCCAGTGTGTTTCATTAGACTTTGGGTTTAACATTTCCATAAGGCAGAAACATAACTTTGTGAATCTTGTTCAGCTTGATTGTTAGATTTTGTGGTGCTAGTTCGTCCTTGTGCAGGAGCCACGGCAAGTCAATAGCACAACACGGGACTTTAAAGGAAGATTATGCTATTTTCCAAATATATACTTTATTTTGTAACTCCCTTCGAATCATTCAGAGTTTAACAAAAAGTAGAGTGTCTGGTAATTAAAGTGTAGATTTTTCAAATCTATAATGTCTCATACACACTGCTTAGAAACTCTGCTTTAAATAATCACACATACAATGGAGCACACACACACACACACACACACACACACACACACACACACACGAGTGAAAGAGAGTCGGAGAGAGGAGGCAGACGGGAGATGGGCTGGGTTTAATGATTGTTCCCTGCATACAATCAGCTTGACTCTTTTCAAGGGCCATCAATATGTCACAGACAGACACATCCGACGGATGTAGCTTTTAACATCAAGGTTATCTATTCTTGGCATGAATCCGCTCCCTCCACTCCTAGTTTCTTGTCCTGACTCCCTTTCACGTTTATCCACCTCTCTCATCTTAACTTATCCCACTCCGTCTTCTTCCTACTCTGCCGTCTGTAATCTCTTATTTTCTCTCTTTGATTCCTTTCTGTTTCTCTCCAATTCTTGGTTGTTGTTCCTCTTCTTTTTTTGTCCAATCTTCTCGTTTGGCCACTTAGCCAACAATTCTATCAGTGCTGCCATCCATCAGGGGAAAAATGCAATGAGAAAAAAGGCAATTAACAAGGCAATTACACTTCCTGTATTATCTCCAAGGGCTTAAATAACACCGCCACACAGGTGGGGGATGGGGTCAGTTGGGAGCTGAGGGCAGGCATCCATAAGACTTGGTGCGGGAGTGACTTATGAGCTCGAGGTGTAGGCTGCTGTGAGCCAGGGCTATTATTGTGGACACTATCCATCTCCGGCCGTCCTTTTATCAGCTCAGCCGAACGTCATGAGATGGAGTCGCCACCTACTCTCTATAGGGAGGCCTGCAGTAGATAACCCCCCCTGCAACCCATAAACCAACAGTTGGCGGACTGCGACTTAGCTTATTGAGAAGCAAGATGGCCCACATTACACATCGGCATGCAGAGAAACGGAAATGTTCACTTAGTATCGATGTGTTGCGTAGGCATGTCAGTGTTTGTGCATTTGTTTATCATGTAAGTGCCTGTTTGAAGAGACAAACACGGATGCCAACAAGCAAGTCAGTAGCCTGTATATCTAAGCAACCATGGGGATGTGCATTTACCCTGTGCTTGATTTCATTGACTAACGATGGTGAGAATCAATCAAACGACCAATGAAGTCAATAACAAAATAAATACGGCTTAAATCCGGCTTATAGATGGCAGCAGGAATGGAATGCTACGTACACGCAGGACCTATTTGCTCCAGATGTATCACATGCCATCCAGCTGCTTCTTGAGAGTAAATTGCACCACAGAGAAGCAGATCTATAATATAGAAACAGGCTGTACATACTTTATTCTCCGGGAGTTAAGCAATAACTTCCAATGTCTCCAAACTGCTGGCTTTGTGAAATCATGGCGGTTGTCTAATTTGCTTTTGCATCCAAAACGATCTTACTGCAACACTGAATAAACATTTTCACTCACTTGATTAACAACATGTTTGTTTTACGTTGTACTACATGTTGTAGGGAGAGTGTGCTATATTCTGTAATGGAAGTGTTGTTTAATAATATGCATAATTTAAGGAGTTATCGAGGCGGCGCGGTGATGCAATTGTTAGTACTGTCGACTTTTGTAATGGAAGTGTTGTGGAAGTCCACACAGCAAGGCCCCAGGCCAGAGTGTGTATGTTCTAGTGCCTGCGTGGGTTTCCTCCTTGTTTTCCGGTTTCCTCCCACACACCAACAACTCAAGAGGTTAATTGGAGACCTCCTAATAGTCCAAGGGTGTGAAAGTGAGTGAGAGTGGTTATCTGTGATTGATTGGTGACCAGTCCATGGTGCACCCCTCCTCTCACCTAATGTCAGCCACACTGGATTGCAGGATAATGAGTGTATGTGTATGTAATTGGTAATGTGTCAATAGTGATTCTGCATCATTATATCATATATGGTTTTAGGATTCACTCCTGACCTTAGAAATAGCAACTAAAATCTCACAACAAGGGGAAATTAGTAATTGTAAAGGAGGCTTTGATCATTTTTAAAGGCACTTCAAAACAGTACAAATCCGTTCTAAACAAGCTAGCGCTTCATATTTCAAACTCCAAACCAATAGGAGGATATCACGTTAAGTAGGACACATCGATAGCACCACACTTATCATTTTTATGATGTGAAGTTCCAAACAAAACTGTGAATGCTTAAAAACGATGTGTTTACTGCCTAGTAGTTCCCCATTGTAACAGCTGAGGTGTCATCTGTCTCTCTCTTGGGCCTCAAACAAAACTCCGGAGTGTAACTTTGAGAATTAAAGTGACATTTGCCCTCTCCCAATAAAAAAATATTTACTCCATTAAACATAAATAGCTGTCATCATGATGCATGCCCCGGGCGCAGGCCTTCTCTGTTCCCCTCCGGACTGTTTACTGCGGCCAAACAACTGCAGCGCCTGCATGTTCTCAACTTCAGCATATTGATTAAACTTTTAAATAGCTGCCATATAACCCTGGGACATCAGGAAGATTAATTTGCGTCAATGTTCATCTGTAATTCATTAGCCATTTATACTCTCCACATCCACACAGGCTATCAGGGAAATGCGTCCCATTTTTCACCCAGCAGAGGCTGGAAGAGAAGGCGAGGAGAGGGAGGGATGGAAGGAGGGCAGGAAGGACAGGAAGGAGGGGATTACACTGCTTACAACAGAAGAAGCAGAGGCTGCACAGCAAGGCATGCCGGGCAGTAGAACATGCAGTGCTTACAAGAATAAACACTTGTCTAAATGGTGTAATTTCAGACGAATATTAGGAAACTATAAACCATCAATTGATGAAGTGATCAGAGTCTGAGCAACACTGTCGGCTTGAAAAACATCCATCAAACTGAGGAAAGACAGCGTGATTGTGGCCTCCTCTTTCTCAGCAGGCCGCCTGACATGATGAACACGTCCTGTCTGTCACACAGTCTCACATAATGTTTCTCCACCACTGCAGTGTTTATAAAGTGACTGACAAAAGTTCATTGGGTGTTTACTCTGATTCCATAGTTGTGAGAGAACTTTCAATTAATCAATAGGAACAGTCCAAAAGCGACTGGAGAGAAAGCACATGTAAAAACAACACGACCAAACTGCAGCGCAATCAGAGCCACAAGGTCCATGAAACCACAGGATACAACAGACCAGTTTCAGTGATGAAAACCAGATTACTGAGTTAAAAGACAAAGAATAACACGTGTTTTAAGACGAGGCTGGGTCGCGATGATCCTAACATGCAACAGAATCTTCTTCCAGAATTTTGGGGGGCTGCAACTGCAAAAGCACAATTGATTGAATTAACCTTGATATTCGGACAAAGAGAAACCAGTGGTGGACCTCAGTGACCATCATTGGACGTGTGGTTGAGGAAGTCCATTTCATGTTTGTAAGGCCAACACTGAAATGTTAATATGCTAAAACGTACCATGAGCTAGTGAAGGAAGGTCATCAAGAGACGAGCTTGTGCAGACGAACCAAGTCCTCACATATAACATATTCAAAAGATAAAGTGGACTTGACTTTTGAGAAGAGCCTCAGCTTGAAAACCATTTAATGTATATGTTTGTCCAATTTAACATCACTGTCTGTTATGACTCACGGTGGGTTTTACATATGGATGGAAGAAGCTCAAGTCCATGTGAGAAGCATCACAGGCCCCACTGGGTCAAATCAGTTTTACTCATTGACATTTCACGCTATGTCGGCCAACACAGATCAAACAACCAGAAAAAAGGATGAAAAGGAGAGTATGTGTGGCAGATGGGGAGTCGAAAGAGCTTCTCATTGGCGAGCCGAAAGTTGCTGAGTCATGGCGAAACCAGCCCTCGTCAACATCTGGTTGATTTTGCCGAACAAATCCTCCTTAAATTACAACAACAACACCGAATGTCTGTTTTCGATGTGGTTCCGCAGATGAGGTCTTATTGGAAAGGCTAGCCTTGTAATTAATTTGACAATATAAACAAATATATTCCGTGATCATAATGATGTAATGAAACTGTCTTTAATAAAACAGACATGCAGCCCAACGACGTGCTAATCAGGTGTGTTTTGAGCTCATCAGCAGAACGGACTCACGGGGGAAAAAATGCCCCTCCATCACTGTCAGTTCACTAAATGGCCATAATCAAACACTTTAATTTGAGGATGGCATTATTCATTGATGGGTGAATTACAGTTATAACCAGATAAATGCCTATCACTCATTGTACTTCCAACTTATGAGGATGAGAAGGAAATTGAATTCTGGGGCACATAAATTTTGACTGAAGAAAGAGATTACCGTTTTGGGGGGTCTAATGGGGGGGAAAAAAAATGGTGAAATTAATTTCAGTGACATTTATTCCACATAGAGACAGGAGAGAACACTGGTTGGAGTAGCTCTGGAGGCTGGAGATAAGGAGAGGGAGGTGTAAGGAGGCGGACTGAGCCAGATTATAAAGTCTTAAGTTTCCTTTTGAAGCATCCACTGTCAAAATACACCTTGCATTATGAAAACATAAAAAAAACCCTCCTGTAAGCACAATAATGACGAGCTGATTCTTTACCGCCGGAGTTATTGAAAGACTTTGTCTGCCCTTAAGGGCGCATGAAAGCACTAATGACGCCAGTAATCATAAGTGCTCATTTTCTCCGTCAACATGCGGATCACCACACACGCACACCACACGACTTGACACTGATCGATCGTGTTCTTCATTACACCCAGGATTTCTAATTAAAAGAAAAGCACAGATAAGTGGTGCAAACCCCTGACCGAAATAGAAAGAAAAAGTGAAAATAGCAATTAGAGCTTCGGCTGTGTTCGGTAATGGCGCCGTTAATAAGAGCGGCTGGCGAGTCACTCAATGAAGGTTTAATCACTGGGACAGGATTCAATAACAAAAGAGCATAATATTAATCACGGGAGAGTGATAACTTCACTGTTCATCTCTTTGACATTGGAGGAAGGGATGAATTAATGATGCTCTCCATCTGAACACATTAAATAATAATTATCAGGCAAAACAGCATGAAAGGGACTGCATAATGAACCCCATTGTCAGGTCAATTACAACCACATAAAACCGTTCAAAGGGAAGTAGCTTGTTACTAGATAGCCATAGAAGGAAGGACAGATGCGGCTTCAACAGGGGGAAGGTGCCGGGCCTACTACTACCCCTCTCTGATATCAGGTTCGTACTTGGAGGGCACTGAAACTCTCTCTATGGGAGAAGCGTTCAGCGAGGCGTTCAGGAACACATTGAAAATTGGCCTGCAAAAAAAAAAAAAGATACATAAATGACATGACAATGACAGTGTTTTGCTGTGCAATGTCAGTCGCTAAGTGCCATGTTAACTAAGCTCAACTACACAGACAATGATGGACTTCACGCATCAGTGGGCAAAATGGCACCTCGCTACCTGTCAGTGGCAATTTCCATCAACTCAAAAGATGGCCGGCGAATTTAGCCACGAGAAGTACCACTGCTGGACTTTTCCACATGCACACACATAAATATGCATCGATAAAGTAGTCGTGCGTCGTGCAGCACTCTCTTCTCCCTTTGCATCCCCGCACCAGGTGGATCAGGTTGTCCTTTAGCTTCCCTTTTTGTGAGTTCAATTACAGCATGACTGCTGCCGCCGCGACACACTTTCTTAAACAAACAGCCTCCCAACCTCCAGCGTGACACATATCAATACTAATCTGACGTCTTGTTCCACAGTTGCCACCCTCACACCCTGGCTGGCTGCACCTGCCTGACCGGAGTGCCCAGGGTTGGCTGTACTCCTTCACACATCCTTCCCCTGCAGACATCAAACACTTATTACTCCACATACTGGCCCTGCTAACTGACTGGCCTGTCTGGGCCACACGGGGACCCCATTATTAGAGTCATTTCAGTGCCCATCCTGACGCCTGTTAGGCAGTTCTCTACCTGGGGCTCCTGCTCCCTGCCTGCCCGACTGAGTGCCTGGCCAGCCAAACAGTGATTGGACATGACATGGTGACAGAAAACAGGGGAGAAGGGCAATAGAAATAAAAGAACAGAGATGGCAGAGCGAGGCAGAAGAGACACAGAGAGAGGAGGGTGGGTATGTTCGCCAGGGCCCTCGTGGCGTAGGGTGTGCCCATCAACACGGATGAGCGTTAGCCAAGAGTCGCATGTCACAATGATGGAGAAGCCGGATCACTCACATCAGAGCTTCATCTGACTGGAAGATATCAATCTCCGGGCCTAATCCAAAAGGACATGGTAAAATATCCTTTAACATTGCTGTCCCACCTTGCCTTTGTGTGTCCCCGGAGTCTGTCTCTCCCACAGTTGAGAACGAGTGTAACCTTCATTGTTGGACTTGAATCGAACACAGTTATTTTCACATCCCATTACCTCTGTCTCTTGCACTGACAGTCAAATTATGATGGAAAAAAATGGTATTTAGCACAATTTGTCAGTATGTGGTAGGAAAAAAGGAAGAAGGATTGATCACTAATGTTGTGAGTTGTCGAGATTCTATGTATACGATACTGAGAAATTGCTCTATTTTGGTATTGAGGAAAATAACTGTTACGGTTGGTACTGTTAAGTGAAACGGAAAATCAAGTCAAGTACATTTGTACCGTATTTCTTACCACACTCTAAGTGCGATTTGGATCTATTTATATGTATTTATACTTAAAGCCTGCTGTTGTTTTGGCATACAATCAAACAATAATTGTTTGATTACTCAAATTTAAAGGGATCATTTGTAAGGATGACACCCCCGGACCACTATTACGTCTTGTAATTACAATATTGTACCTCAAGGGGTGACGGTGAGTCACAATAGAGCGAAGGAGCCGCGACTGTACCCGAGGACTGCGCTTGTTCTCATGGGGTTAACCAACTATCTCTCTCTGGGGCTCCTCACCAGGAGAGGCGGAGAAAATGGACCGATAAATGACCGACATGGCATTCCAGACTATGACAGCGGTCCAGACCAGCTACCCTGCAGAGGGAACTAATTTTGGCTGCAAACTCCTTCTTGTCAGCCTTCAGCTCATGCTAAGGAAGTCAGCGTTTCCTTATTAAATCCAATACTTTCTGTTGCTATGTTGCCCCCTGTTGGTTAGGAGTACAAACACATGAAGCCAACAATAAGGTTGACATAATGAAAATATATTGTTTGTGTCACCGAAAGCACAGCTGTGTCAAATGAACTGCGTCAGTATTTAGACGGATAAAACCGCAGTAGCAGTGCAGGTGAGAGGCAGAGGTGACGGTAGGTTTGTACTGAGGAACATTTCAGAGCCCTCTGGCCTCCCTGTGCCCCGCTCAGATGGATGGCTCCACTGTAACTCTACTTCTCTTAATTAATATGACATATCCCCTGTTCATATGCAGAGAGTGAGGGAGGGGACAGAGAGATGAAGGTATGAGGGAATGATTAACTGTGGATCTGTCCCTCCCTGTGAGAAATGATCTTCTGCTCTCCCGTGTCCTCCCTCCTCCTCTCCACGTTTCCGTCTCACTCACTCTTCCCCTTGTCCGTCTCCCTTTGGCTCAATTTCTTTTTTTTTGGTGCGCCCTCCCCTCTCTATCTTTCTCTTCTTTCTTTTTATCTCTCTCTCCCTCTCTCCGTCTTCCCTCTCCCCTCTCCTCTCCCCCTGACACTCTCGGACTGTCCTCAGCCCCCTGCGCATCTCCTGACAGGTAGAATAATAACGCTCGTACATCACTGCCCCGAAAAGTCCAATAACCTAAATCTTCACTTGCCACACACCCCGGGACTCAATTACTTTATTGACATGTAATCTTCATAAGGGGAGAAATATTGAGCATGTAAGGTCAGCTGGTTATGAAGACATATTATCATATTATCTGCATGAGGGTTGTAGGGGCTAGGACCTGACAAAGCTAATTATAATGGTACATGTTTCAGAGCTCAGAGCGTATTATCTGCTTGGCTGCTTGGTTGAGCCACAGCTGAGGTATGGAGGAGAAGGGGATGAGATTTCAAACCTAATAGGGGCAGGATGTCTTCTCAGGGCACGGGAATTAATGAAGCCAAATATTATCGACTGCACATCGCGGCATTAATATCCTTGATTTGTCCAATGTATTTGTCAGGATTACCTTGTCATAGTCTAACAGCTAACAGCAAATCACAATAAAACCAAAGGAGGATTTTTCTAAAACTGTGCAATAACAAAGCTATAGTATCCATTCAAGTGCCGTGTAAAAAAAAAGTGCAAATAGGTTGTTAATGTGGTAGCTTGAGCCGCTGCTCAGCCCTCGCTGAGAGCATGAAGGACAGATGCCCATGGCTGTTATTGCTTCGCTCCCAAGGTTATCTTAATATCATCTTTTCAGCTCTGCTCTTTCAATCTGCCTGCTACATAAAGCACAACAATAACCCACACGGCGGTGGAATATATTCTCTTATAAAACAATGTTATCAATTCAAAGTGTATTTGTCTTCCGACCGTGAAGGTTTAATGCAAAGGGGTTAGAAATATAAGTATATGCTTCTTGGTTTAAACACAAAAAACGACGGATTAAAGGCCTTCGAAACAGTTGGCGAGCCCGGATACGTTGCAGCTCAGGGTCACGGTGTGCAAGCAAGACTCCCACTTTATTCCACTTCATCCAATATCAAGCCCACTTCCCCATATCTTTGTTATCCAACTGTCCGAATCGTTAGCGGATAACAGCCGCAGAATATGACTGAAGTGGTGCTGAGCTCTTGTCCGGCGCTGCCAAAGGTTATGTGGTAACATCATCTAATGGTAGCACATAGTTTATTTTTCTTTTGAGGCTGTATCGACACTCAACACTGCGAATAAAAGAGCAATTTATTTGCACTAAAATCATTTGCTCTCAGCTCCTCCAGGCATCTTTACTGCATTGAGTCCTTATGTTACAACCCTGCATGACTTACAGATGTACATACTCTGCTCATATGTCCAAAACATACCACAAACTATGATCTAATTGTATCTTTCTGAGCAGATAGGATACGGTTTGATGGCAACCATCTCTGAAGGTTTAGTTTCTGAATGCGCGTTGGTCCTGGGGGGGGGGGGGGGGGGGAGTGAAGCAAACGGCCCTTTAAATCACAACAATCTGGGGAAAACTTCATGTGTTTGACTAAAATGACTCAGTCAATCTAATCATCTTGCACTGCAGTGACATAACATGCCAGGAACTATCTCCGAACGGAACT
>CAAKHC010018833.1:37351-58048 GCA_901007825.1 Macroramphosus scolopax
ATCTGCCAGCATATTAGCCGCTGCTCATCAGGATGAAGAGTAGAGATCCACCTCACACAGACGGACTGGTGGATCTCACATCCATCCTGCAGTAAAAATATCCAAAACCATCTGGCAGCGAGCTCCACATCCTAAATTACTTAGATGGAGACCATGAAGTCTCCAGAAACCTGCTCCAACTTCACACTGACTGGAAAGCCCAGATCGTATTTCAGTCTTCCGGAACCACAACAAGAAAAACGATGTTGGAAAGTGATTAATAGAGTTGCGGCGTTAGCAGAACTAGAATTTCTACCTACTTTGGTTGATTTATGCTCTGCTGCTTTTCCTGAGAATGACCAGAGCAACCGGGAAGCGGACCAAAGTCCAGAGTGCCAGTGTTTGTTTTTCCAAGAGCTCATGAGAACTCGTGTCCTCGTCTGACAGTTGGAGGTGTTCGGAGCAGGCCGACATTGTTTCAAACATACGCGTGCTTGAGTGTGACTAAAGTCTGCAACGATCTCATGTAACAAAGATTTAGGAGGAGCGATGTCGATGGAAGAGGAAGCTTTCAAGCTCGCTCCTTAATGATCACATGATCCGATTAATTTCTGCCGTAGCTTCAGATCAACGACATTTTTATATTCACAGTTGATCCTTGAAGTTTTGGTATCATAGCACACTCGCTTGGAGAACCCAACTCTAAACTGCATATCTTAAGATGGACTGTGAAGCCTCCCAGAATATCAATCGCACCGAGGCTGACAGCGCCTTCCCTCCACTTTAACCTTTGCTGTATACGTCCAACATCAGTTTAAGAAACTCAAAGTACTCAGGAGACTCTCGGAGCCACATCAAACGGAAAAGGTAAAAAACAATGGTGTCACTGACATTTCCCCCAAACCCGGCACAAACAGAATTATTCACAAACTGTGAGAGGAGTGCCATCCGATAATGGAGAGATAATGACACTTGATGGAAGGCGGCTTTCTCGCAGCCGTTTAGAGCCGGCACATCGGAGTTCTGCAGTTAAGCCTGTCACGGAAGTTGAGGAGGTTATCGTGGCATTTTAATCCAGCCTTCTTCTGAAGGAGAGAGAAAAAAAAAAAAACGCAGCGGTGATTTTCAGGGCTAGTAATAACAAGGACGGGCCTGCCTTCAAAAAATGAGCTCTCATCATTTTACACGGGCGAGTGTTGTATGAAGCCGCGGTGAAGGATTGCAGGCCCAGTGTTCCTTGCCCCCGTCTCCCGTCATCCATCTCCATAGGCCGGCTTTAATGGATATTCATGTTGCTGAGCCAATACACTCCTGGGAGGAACAATATCACATCATCTGACTCAGATAAAGGAAATAGAGCCTGTCCACATCATCACCGCCACGTGCTGCGATATGCAGCAGGAACTACACCATCACCGGAGGAATTGATGGGACCGAATCTTCCGGTTCGTGTTCATTGAGTAAATGTCTGGGTAGGAAAAAAACAAATTATAGAACAAGCTAAGCAATGATTGTCCTGTCTTCATCTTCAAGCACACACACGTGCCACATACATGCACTCGGATATCATCATATACGGACATGGGAAGCCAAAATTACACATTATGAATAATGTTGGAAACATAGAAATGCACTCAAGGGTGGGCAAACCTCCAATATTCTATTATATGCAAATCCAGTACCAGCACACATATCCAGGTATATTTTCAAATGTGCTGAAAACATGCCTGAATTTTTTCTGAGTATCTGATAATGTTAAAGAAATGCAGAACCTCAACTGATTATAAATACGCATGAAGGTCATTAAAGGTACATAAAATATTTCCTGAGAAAACATGCACCAAAATGTCAAATGTTGCAGGTCCTAACAATGGAAACATTCCTTCAAAGTAGACCTGAGATCAATCCCACTATTGGCTGATCTTTGCTGGGACAATATTTTGGGAAATACTTCCATAACCTTTCATGTACAAGACAATCGAACCGAACCAGTCACGTATAAGATAAGTCTTCTGTTGAATAGAATCATCTTGTTTTTACGAGTTCCTGAAGTTTCTTAGGGGATCTCCGCTGAGTCAGCCCCTGGCTCCTCGACCTCTCCTGTCACGGCTGTTCCTTCCATTATCTTTCTTTCATGCTCTTGTATACGTGCTGAAACATCTTCACAAATTAACACAACGCATTTTGCACCGTAATCTAATATCTTATTATATGCTACATATATATATATCAATAATAATACTATCAGGGTATTTTATATCCTGGCCGGATCTCCGAGCAGCGTCTGCGGGGGGAAAAACCGTTCGTCATATAAGCCAATAAAAAACAGTCTTCTGTGGTTTACATTCTTGCGGCTGGACTCCGGATTAGATGACTGTGTGTGAGTCATTAGAGACAAATCTTTCTAACACCTCATCAGCTCACCAACTGGCAAACACCGCAAAGACAAAGACATAAACTGGTCATGCGGTGACGAGTGCTTGGGAAACGTGTTTTATGAACTCAGTACCTGGGAAGAAGGCCACGTCTTAACTCTGTCAATTCATCTTGCAGGGGTTCGGTGCTGAGGCTCACTCAACACGAGCTCATGGCGTACAGCTGGCGGTGTATATCATTCCCTCCGACATCATCTGTCTTCTCATGTTGATGTTGAAGACACGTATTGTTTATGCTTCGATTTTCTACAAACGCTTGGAGAGCGCCGGGGACATCGGTCCCATGTGGAGGAAGAGCTTAAACTCTACACTTTCCGTATACCTCATTTCGGTCGAGCGGGGGCCAGAACTCGTCTTTGTGTTAAAGAGTGATGTTTATCAGGGGACAGATCCTGCTGGTGTAATCATCACAAGACTGAGTAAAATGTCCGGCGAAGCACGTACATGTGTCTAATGGGAAACGTGAAAGGTGCTCTGTCTTTTCTCACCGAGCTCCCGGGAGGACGTTTCCATGCTCGCAGAACACGGCGAGGCAGTTCAAAAAAAAAAAAAAAAAAACAAGAAATGGAAAGATAATCAGCAGAAAGATGAGACGACAGAGTGACATCAAACAGAACTGATGTATCATTCAGGATATGACAGAAGAAGAAAAAAATAATCTGGAGTGAAGAAACATACGTCTGAGGTAATGAATCAATTGATTTACCGTGAAATAAAATTCCATTACCAGCTGGGAATGAAGTTGGGGAGCACAAACGTCTGGCAGGTCCACCATCTGATCCATGCAGTTATCTATAGAATCAGTCCCGGCCCATTATATAAGCAACAATAAACCGACACATGAGGAACCGTATATGTGTTTTGATGCATTTCTACAGCCATCACGCCTCCTCCGAGTGCACAGCACATCAGTCAAACCAACAACCTTCCCCTTCATAATGACAACAGCTAAGTTTCAACGCTAGCAGTTTAGTCATCCATTAGTCATGTATCCCATCCAGATGTCGGGTGGAGGAGGAGGAGGGAGGAGATAGCAGCAGGTGTAGATGTCTCTGAGCCCAGCTGAGCTCTAAAAGGCAGTGCTTAGCACCCACAGCTCCGTCATCTGGCCTCTCCCCCGTCTCCAGCAGCCTCTCGACAGCCCATTCCTCATCATTTACCCCTTTTTGGCAAAGCCCACAGCCCTTCTAATGGGCCGCTCTGAATGCTTCCAGATGTTTGTTTATTTGTTGTGCAGCAACTGTAAAACAGTTTACTCTTAGTTTGGATCTGTTCCATTTTTTTTTTTTTTTTTTTGGGGGGGGGGGATGAGGGAGTGTAGCAGGAGTTGCGGTGCAGATCACCCCGACATGTAATGAAAGAGAACCGCCAAACAAATGCGATGTGCCCCATGGGTGTCGTCAGGAAGGAGCTTTTTTTTTTTCTTCTTCTTCTTCTTTTGAAGGCTGTTTTCCTCCTGGGACTTTAATAACAGTTGTGCACCATTTAAGATACATACATACAAAGTAGCTGGAAGCTGGCCCAGAACAACAAGATTAAAGAGGCCCCGCGCTCGTACTGTACGGCAGATTTCAGCCATTTCTCCTTGTCTGTTTACTCTGCTTGTACAAAGATATCCCTTTCATTTACTGTTGTCACCGCTGAGGAATGGCCAAGACAAATTTAATCTGATACCTGTAAAAAGCACTTACTAGTGGCTGGCATATTTATTTAAATATGCAGAGGAAATGAAATGTATTTCATTAAAAAAACCGCTCCGTGCACACGGATGTATCAATCACGTCTGACGGCTCCTTCTCACATGCTTGTACAGTTATAATTAGATGGATGAACTCAAATTGCAAAAAAATCACACTTCAAAAACGTGTCGTCCCTAGAAAACGACAGGCCGGCTGGTAATAAGAAACCTAGCATGTTGTTGTGCGGGGGACATATTGGAATGATAAATCATCATGGAAGGAAAGCGGTGTCATCGGATGTGGCTTTTATCGTGCAGACCGGTATTCATGGAGACACACTACTTTAGGCTGGAGCTCCATTTTGGACTGTTAGATTTAGAGTTGAGTTGACAATTGGACCAGCGCAGGGAGTTAGAGTCAAGGTGACAGTGGTGGAGGATCCTCGGGCCCCTCTGCCAGACTATATAGTCCACTCTAGTCTGCGTCACGCCTTCAACAAGACACACTGGATCCCCCACCATCCTCCTTCACATTGTCTTTTGTCTACTTCTATCTCATTTTAAAGTCTTATTTCAACTGTTTAGTGCTCCTCTTGTCTCTTCGTTTTCTTTTCCCCTCTTTCCGTGTCAGAAACACTTGATTTAGATTGCACGACTACATCCTCCTCTCCTTTTTTTTTTCCCTCCCTCCCTTCACTTCTCCTCGCTGCCTTGTTCTGCTCCGTCTTCTCCAGGATTGACTCCTCCGCTAAACCCGCGACAGGAGCTTATCCTGGAGTTCTGTGCTTGGTTTCCATCCCCTCTCTCCCTGGGCAGTGACCTGCCAGCGCTGCCCTCCTCTGGGAGCACCTAGCCGCTGTAATTAACTCTGGCACCCAGACTCTGGGGCTTCCAACACAGGTGACACAGTGGAGGTGGGGGGGTGGGCAGGGAGGAAAAGGGAGGTTCTTTCTGTGCAGCCGACAGGGCGATGTCAGAAGTGCTGCTGATCCGCCTGCAACAGCCTCATACGAGTCATCAACTCCTAAAAAAAGAAACTAGCGGCACCATCTAAATCATGCATGCATAACTAGAAACATACTTAACTCCTTACTGAGGCTGTAAACTAAACTTGTGGTTCAATTCCATACGATCTGGGAAGTGTGTTTTCCTAAAGCAGAGTGTCTTTCGTCTGTTCTGTTCTTCACCAAACAAAAGCAGCGATGACAGAAACACGAGTCCACAGCTCCTCAACACATTTTCAACACAAGGTGTGAAGTGGAATCGTCTAATCTACCGTGAATGCTGAGACCAGCTTGTTGCATTGAATGACACGGACTCATGCAGCGTATTATTTCACCCCCCGATTGTTTTAATCCTAAATTGAACTCCCTCAGATGTTCGGAATTACCGTCAGAAAAATGTTGTTTGTCGTAGCGCTGCTTTTTTTTTTTCTTTCTTCCACAGCTGTGTTCTCTTTGAATGACACGCCATTACGGCCGTCTCCCACACACATATGGAAACCTCAAATATGTATAAGAAGTGCAAATTAAAAAAAAACATAACAAAAGAGCCGCTCGGTGGAGGCTTTGGAGACAGGGACACGAAGAGGAGTTGAAGGGCGAAGATGAGGGCTGTGTTATCTAAGACTGCAGCGCTGCATTGTAAAAATAACAAATGGAGACTGTCACAGCTGCTCAGATCTCAGACGGAGGGGAAAATATTTTATGTGTCACATCCCTTCACCTTTAAATGGACTGTTCTTAGCCAGGTCTGATTTTGACAGAGCACAGGGCTCTTTCTCTCCTTACATACAGACGAGAGCTGCTACCGGCCCGGCTGCGATGACATAGATCTGTCCTTGGTGCCATAAACAAGAGCCGTCTTCGCTCGACTCTCTGTAGGGTACAGATGGTACGCCGGTGACCTGTTTTGCTGCCTCGGTGGCGTTCGGCTCAGAGGAAGCGGTTGGCATGGCGAAGAAAGTGATGAATGTCGTAGGAATTATAGCTCGGAGAATATTCAGGGTTATTGGGTTTAAGCCGTTCAACCACGACGTTGAATCCAACTCTCAGGGTAGATTCTTTCCACACAGTCGGTGGCCTTTACAGTTCATTTACAATCCTGCAATATCTCTAATGAGTTTGACGCCGTCTTCCTAGAACGCAGCGTTTGATGTGAAGAAGTTTCTACACAATTAGATCAGCTGACTACACCGGGGTCAATACGAGGCCTAATCAATGTCTGGTATCAGCAGATCAAGGATGTTTCATCTTGCATATGTGCTGTAAGCTCCCACGCACGCATTCAAATATGAGACGGCCTAGATTACTCAGATTTATTCCCACAATCAACACATCACACAGGATGCGATGAGATCAATAAGAATAGATAATAGAACTTCATCTCAGCCTCCAGTTCAATAGATTCCCACTCTCTTCAGCTGGTGGGGTTATGACTTTTATTTACATAATCCATGGGCCTGAGGTTTGATGGGATGCATGAGAATATGTTGTGTAGCTTCCTGTTTGTTTTGGAAAGTTACATATCTGCAACTGCCTGCATGAAAAGGTTATGAAGTCTAAAGGTCTTTCTGTTTCCCCCCCCCCCTGTACCTTTGTGGTTCCTGGCGTCTCTGGATCCTGGGGGTAGAGGAGTGTAGGGCAGAGAGTCACTCTCAGGTCTGGGCGCATTATGCGGCTGGGAGAAAGGAGACAAAACACACAGGGTGAATATTTAGAGGAACAGAAAGTTGGTTGACAGCTTTTAAATTACAAATATTTTTGCCGTTATGTCTGATTGTGAGCTTCAGGAATCACTCCTATGAAAGTGGCGTTGGTGCAGGGACATCCAGCTCCACCAGGCACTTGATTTACAGCATGCAAAGGAATACCAACACAGGAAACAAGAAGCATGTTTAACGGTCCTACCTGCTTAGGATGGAGGTCTAACCTTCACTCTACCATCCTGCATCAGTCAACACTGGTTTAAGATGCTGTTTGCATTGTAAATATTTATCCCTTTTTAACTCGATGGTCCATTGTTAAAATGTACAAGGACTCCTGGCTGCACAACTGCAATGATTTTGACAGTAAGCAAAGCCAGATGTTCAAGGGAAGTGTGACAAGCGCCGCTTCAGGAAAAAAAGAGAAAACAGAAGCCTGAATCTCCGAGCGTGTTCCCAAACAGGTCAAGAGTTTCTTGTATTGTTGTTGCACTTTCAAGGTCCAAAACATTCCCTTCCTTCCTCCGGCCTTTTAGCCGGTGGAGCAGGCACTTTATCATGACACGGCCGCTATCTGATGCCTTTGCAGAAATACTTGCCTTTCCTGCAGGGAGGGCCTTTAATCATAGCAGGAGACTCAACTGACAAATACATATTAGAGATGGTTTTACGCTCCCCACTTTTATTGTTGTTCCTCTACATGCCCATGCATAACCTTGAGGAATGGAACGGTCCCGCACTGTTAAATGGAACCATATTCTTCATGGGCAAAGAGATCACATAATGTGCCTTCAGATAGGATCTCGGGAAGGCATAAAGATTTGGCCAGCATGTGTCTCATATTATACGAACGAGGAAAAATGGCAGAAAAGGCTTATTTTGAGACCTAACTACATAAATCCGGGTGCACGGTGCCTCTGAAAGAAATAGCTTGGAATAGAAATATTGTTTTGACAGCAGGCCTGCAGCTCTCAGCCTCTGGAGTGGATGAAACCTGTTCACAAATATCACAGATCGCTCCCTGCCTGTATGCAATTCAAGCAAGTAATACAACACAAAATAAGAACATACTGGAAGCAGTAAGAACTGCCAGTTCCATTTAAAGAAACACAATCAGCTATTCACATAGTGCGTTTTTTGACCGCAGCACCTGCAGACAGAAAAAGCAGCCCCTCTCCATGTGACCTCCCGCCGTGCTCTTCTGAGCCACAGTACATTCGCTCCCCTGTTTGCCTCATTTCCTGGCCTGCTTGAAAGATCACAAGCCTGGGCCTCTTCTGGCCTGCTTGGCTCCACAAAGCTCCTCCTAATCCTGCTGCTTGCCCACAATTAATCTTCCTACTTGCCACATTATTAACGGCACCACCCACAGACTACGCAAGGGGGATGTCGGAGGAGAGGAGGATTGCTTTGGTTGAGCCTTGGTCCGCCTCCAGTCCTGAGGGACTTCAGTCACCTTGTTTTTGGTATAAACACCCACCCAGTGCTTGACACCGCCCCTTCACCTCATGCGTGCTGATCAAACAGCCGACCCGACAACTTAGGTCGTCACTTCCTGTCCAGTTCAGTGATTTCACCCCACCCAGAGAAACACCAATCATCCAGCTATCCCATCTACTGATCCTCTGTTTCCTGCTCCCAGACGTTCCCCCGAACCCTCGCACATCTGCAGCCTTTCACTTCACTCAATAACCTGTCCAGAGGAGAAGAAAGCAGCAAAGCTTGTGATGAGAAAGTCTGCGGTGCAAACGAAGATCATCGGGTTCTCCTCACTTGTTCTTCCTCTAAGTGGATTGTTGACTACAATTCTTTACACAAAGCAACATAACAAATTTAGAAACCTAAGACTTTAACTTTTTTAACCACAAGCATTACAAACCTTAGTGATGTTGTTGACACTCATACCAGGATAATGAGGGCAACAAGACAAAAATGGCCCTTCAAAATAAAATCCACATAAATTATGAGATTAAATTTATCTGTTTAATCAGATTTATGACATTGTTGGAAATGTTGAAAACCAACATTGCGGAAAGGGAAATATTTATTCTTTTTCTGCAATTATTTCTAATTATAGAAGCTTTTATTTGTTGTGTTTCAAGTACCGAAGGTCTGGAATGACAATCATCATGTTCCAAAAACAAGCTCATCATCTCCACTCTTACCCTTAATTCCTCCTTCCCTGCCGTCTTTCTCTCCCCGTCTCTTGTCTTTTCTCTGCTTGTACCTACACTGAACAGAGGGAGGTGCTGCTGTGTTGTCTATTCAAGACGCTCCTGGACCCCCTTCTCCTCTCTCCCTCCCCTCTCGGTCTCTCTGCTGTCCAGATTAGTCTGCTCATCAAGCTGAGCATTGTTTTAATTTGGTAGGCCCGGGGCATATGCTGAGTGTTCACATCATTATTGTCTCTGTGCAATGTGAGTTATCACCACAGCTTATGATAATGTGGCACAAATTTACAGGCGAGGGAGCACCATGGATTCTCTGATAATAAAGGGTGGACAGCGAGGAGTGGAAGGAGGGAGAGAGGAGAAGAAGAAAGTGTGAGAAAGACAGAGAGAAATGAGCGGCGGCGGAGAGAGGGAGCTCAGTTGGATGTCATTATGAAAGATGATCCCTGCGCTGGATAATACATCACACCCGTGCTGTCTGTCTTCCCCCTTTTCTGGGATGTTATGCGAATAAATGCTGATAAACCCAGAGGCAATAGTGATTATTACTTCCAACATATCACCATGAGAGGGAAGAGCAGGAAGAGGGGAGACAGGGGAGGGACGGAGAGACAGATGAAAAGAAAAACATAAAGAGAGCCACATGGAGCACATAACCACCTCCACAGTGGGGTTCCTGAAAATATAAGGAGGCAGTCGGGGAAGGTTGACGCGTATCTGGGTGTTTTTCAGATGCAACTGCAACCGAAGTTTCCAAAGTTTTGCGAGCTCGGCTGTCGATCACGAATCGTGATGGGTGTCGTATTACAGTAAACGACATGGACTGATCTGAAAGTGTTACACTGATGTCGCCCGCCAAAGTAAAACAACGTAAAGTAATTACATTGTGCAAAAGCGGAGTTTCTCCTTTGCAGGCCTATCAGCTCATCCTGACAAAGCTAGTTCCTGCTCGCCTCACCTCACCTCCCTCCTTAAGACTGACCAGCAATACAATCTAATTACAGCTGCGCTACAGAGGGAGACCAGTGTAAACACCAGCCCTTTTTATCTCCTTATACATCTGGACAAGTAGACAAAGTGCTAAAAGGAAATAAATGTGGCCTGACAGCCACATCAAAGAGTTCAGCCAGAGGCTTACTGCTACTTAGGGCACAGGAATGTTGTTGCTAAGCATCAGCCCGCAACCTATCAGGGTGCAAAGAGGGCCCTGTCCTGCCTTAGAGAGCGAAAAGGGGAAAAGAGAGAAATGAAGAGGAGGAGGAGGAGGAGGAGGAGGGGCTGACATTGAGGGGAGGCTAGGGACTCAAGGAGATTTTTGTAGCTTAAAGCAATTGTTGGAAGAAACAAGCCTTCTGTTTTGTTTTCTCTTGACACCATTTCTGCTTTTTGTACTTGCAAAAGACATGTATAAAAATGTCTTTTGATATGTTTTCTCTTTGGGTCTGTATCAAAATATTTCTTTTGTGTCTGCACATGGAACTTTTTTTTTCCTTCTTCTCCTCGTCTCTGTAAACTGCTGCGTCTTTCTGATCATGTTGGAGATCAGAGGGGACACAACTTGTGAACTTACCCCGAGTCAACATTTAATGCCGGCGTGACACGTTTTTATTTCTTCTCTTGATAGTTTTTTTTTTTTTTTTTCTTCCATAATTCATGTACTCGTACTTTTGAAGTTCGGTGGGGTTACAAACAATACAACACTTTAAGGAAATAAACAATGAAAAACCAATAACCAGCTTGCAGCGTCTTACAGCATGTAATGGCAATGATGAAATAAAAGGAATTCAGCACCAAAGACCGAATCCACGCTTCGTATTCACGCATACACACAGGACGTTTGTGCATAATTCATACGGAAACCTAATATCATGGTGTACTTATCCACAAAGTATTATACTTGTATGTTATTATATTGCAGGGAAAACACTTGTGTTGGCTGAGGATAAATCAATTAAAGGCTTATTTGCCAGAAACGATCATAACTGGTACGATGAAAGGTTTCACTCCGGTTAGGAAGCCGTTACCTTGACTGGGAGTTGAGCACTTTCTGACCTTGATAACTGTCGCTTTAAAAAAAAAACATAATGTGTTTTAAATTGCTGTTGTGTGCTTTGAAAATTATTAATTCTGTGTTCTTAGGTAAAGGCAGGAAGGTTCGCTGTAACGGTGCCTGCACGAGTGCAGCACAGCTCAGCTCAGCAGGAAGACTGCTGAGCGTGTGTTTAATGATTTACCAGTTCTACTCCAATGAACTTGCTCTGGGTAAATGTATCATATGATCACTGATCACAAGAGCAACTGTTTTGATGTTTCGCTCGGGGCACAGGGGCACGGGGAGCCGACCGGCAACAGTGAACACCTCCGATGTGCTCGGCGTCAGTCAGGCAAACGTTGAGTGCTGCTGGACGTTAATCATCCATAGCGATGACTCAGAGATGGTAATAAGGCCGTGTTTGTTTTCAGGTTGAAATCAAAGAAAAGAAAGAAGCATTTGACCTTTCCTTTGAGAGCCTGGCAGGATAAGGTGATTTAAAGTGGAAATGTAAGCCTGCGTTACAGGTACGCATGTACAATTAGCTCGGAGCTATTTCTTATTGACCTTTATTTTGAAAAGCTGCACAGACTCACAATCACCTGGCAAATACAATCATTATTAAATGTCTTATTCAGATGTTGCACAAAAAAAAAGAAGTAAATATTTTCTTCTCTAAAACAGGAGGAAGAAGGAGGTTCCGATCGGGGAGTTTTGCCTCATGGAACCGGTGTGAAAACACTCTTTTCATGTAGAACCCAGGCAGCACAAACACACACATACACGAAGCCACAGCAGCTCAGCAGTGTGACATATCATGAGGCTTTCTGTTCCGATTAGGGTCTGTAGCTAACGTCAGGCCTGTTTTCTAGAGTGTAGGATGTTTAATAATTGAAGACTCTGGGAGCGGGCCTGTCACACCGGCTTGTCTAGAATGTTTCCTATGCAATTAGACGCCGAGAGACATTTGAAGAGGACCCCCAAAAAGAGCCACAGAAAGTGACATGTGAACTTAAAGGAAATTAGCTCTTCACACGAGTGAAATGTGAAGGTTACTTAGCAATGCTTAACTCAGACTGCGGCTGTGTGAAGTGTGTGTTTGACTCAGCCCCGCTACGAAGACGACGATTTTCTTTACTTTGAGCCGGCTTCAGTCAGGAAGATCACAGAGGGAGTGAAAACTAATTTTGACTCAAGGCATACGGGAGGAGAGGAGAGGGAAAAAAAAAGAGAAAAAGAAAAACCTGAGATGTGTCGGAATAATGAGATCGCTTGATGTTTTCTGGGAAGATATGGGATGATGCAGACAGATGCACAACTCGCATCCTCACCCAAGGACACACACACACAGACGCACGCGCACACGCACACACACGGAGCATTTAACCAAAACTTCAAAACACACACATTTGCATGTGTGCGTGCACTAAAGCTCGCACACACACTCCTCACGTTATTTTAAAGCGTGAAGCACTAATGCACACGTGCTTCCATGTTCACTATCACATAGAAACACACACATATTAGTGAGTTTGCACAATTGTAGTCTTGTTTAATGTAAATACAGCACGACCTCGCTCGTCTCACATGTCTGACCCCGACTCAAAGCAGAATCTTCATCGGTGGAAAATATTTTCTTTGCCCTTTTTCTTGTCTTGTCTACATTATAAGGTGGTTTACAGTTCATATTCATACATAGAACATGCAGACATATCAGTGGTCTGCTCTCTGTACGTCTCTGCTCGCTTCATATCCCCGGCAAACCTTTCGCCGCAAAGAAATTCCCCCCCATCCACATCTGAGTTCCGTGTCGCAGTGATAACACTGTCATCTTCCACACCTATCATAAGTCACGGGCAAACGACCCAGATCCTCCGTTGTGAGACGGAACCCTCTGCGGGCCTGTAAGCTGTATCATTACACCATGTCATCTTTATGGCACGGAGCAAAGCCCGGCTCTCTAATTACACTCTGCCTGCTCCATTTACACAGACAGGGACGGAGCAGCAGGCAAACAATGCATTAAAAATGGAGTGCTTCTCCCCGCTCTATGGACGCCCTTGTTGTTCCGCCGGTGGCCCTCGTCATCCCCCCGGTTGTTCCTCTAAAAGCTGCGGAGGGGAGATAGCGGAGGGCCCACGCCGCCGTGCCCTCCTCCCCTCTCCTCCTTGACTTCCCCACCTCCTCACTTCAACCCTCCCCGGCCGAAGGACTCCTGAAGGTGAGTGGCTGCGCGACAGGCCGGGAACGAAAGAGACAAACCAGGGATAAAAATTAAATAAAAAGTAGCTGTCTCGAACAGTAATTGCGCCCCTTTGCTGAGCATGCTCTCAGATATATAAACCTGATTTACTGTCAGCGTCGCTGCCACAAATCAGAAGGCCCTCTGAGAAACACTCGTGCTATGAAATTGTTTAATCTCATCAAGTTCTGCTTTCACAGCAGGCCATAAATCACATAGTCTTTGTTATCATAGACCTCCATGAGCGCCTCTGAGGAAGGCAATGGATCGTGGGTATATATAATCTTGACTGCGCAAACAGCAGGGTCTGAGCAGCCTGGAATACTTTCATATTAGCCGCGGTGCAGCTGGCGGAACACAAGCGCCCTGATGGATATCTCATTTCCTGCGCTCTGCATCTATTCCGAGCAAATTATTACTGCATAAATTTCTTGTCAACAGAAACGGCCAATTAATTAAGTTAAAAAATGCACTCGTGATCACATCCACACACCAGCAAAGGAGAGCCGGGGCAATTTTCCACTAAGTGAATTTACTGCGGGGGTCACGGTAATGAATGATTTTAAACTTTGTCATAAAGTGGCAGACAGGCCAATATCTATACAGAAGCCGGGGCGCTGACGAACCCGGGACGTATTTGCATAAAGTATATTTATGTGAAAAAGCCAGAGGACGACGGCGGCGGGGTGGGGGGGGGAGAGGAGAGGAGAGGAGGAAATAAAAGTTTACAACTGCAAACAAAATGTCGGCCAACCTCTGGCTCTCTGCAGTATTTCATCGGAGACACACACGGAGGGTCGGGCAGACAACATGGGAAGCACCTTTGCCATTTAAGATACCAAATATACACATTTAACAGAGCTCGCGATCCGAATGAATTATTCATAATGTGTGAGGGGGTGGGATCGGTGTGTGTGTGTGTGTGGGGGGGTTGCCGTGGTTGTTTATTCAGCTTGGGCCGTTTATCAGACAGTGAGGATCCCACGGCGGGGATGAGCTCGGAGATTTATCTGTGTTTGGGCTCCAAAGCAGATAAATCAAGCGGTGTAATCACGCTGTGAGTGGCCCAGCTGTGACCCCGGAGTGAACTAATGACACGAGGATATCTAAGCCCCTTTTCCTGTTCCTGGGTTTGGCCCTTTAGGTCGGTTCCCCCCTGTCAGACGCGAGGCTAAAGAAAGACGTGGCCGCGCGGAGAAAGAAACCGAGGGGAAACCGAAGGCCCTTCACGTCCCTTTGTCCTGTTTACGCAACACCAAGTGAGCACCATCGCTACTAAAAATAACAGCGTCGGAACAAAGCGACGGCGGGAGGCTACTGTATGACAATGTTTGCTCAAACAATAGCGACGAGTATCGATTGCAAGCGTGCACAGAGCGAGTTCACGCTAACAGTCCATGTAAAAGATACTGGTGTTTGGCGGAGGGTGTCTCCCCTTCGCTATCGGAGCAGGAGGCTTCTCCTGGACTGAGCCCGCTCTGATTTATCACGTCTCCTACTAGCAGGCCGTCCGCTGATTAAGCCAGTGGAACTTTGTTTCACTCTCCTCTCTCTTTAATCTGTCTCTCAGCGAGATAAATTAGGCAGTGGCGTGCCAGCTCCTGCTCTCTTTACCTCCTTCCCTCCATCTCTTCCTCTCTCTCTCTCGCCGCTTCTCCCTGTTTATCTTCTCTGTCTGTCACACGTTGAGAGGAGAGCAGACACATCTGCTCCGACGCTGCGGCAGCAGCAGATAGGGCTGGGCTACATCCCCGGTCAGATTTAGCAGAGAGCGTCTGCGAGTGCGAACCGGAGGAATGAGTGTGTTTTTCCTCTCCCCTTCTCCCCTTGACAACATTCTGTCAAACAATCTCCCTCTCCTTGGCTGCGCTTATGCTCTTTGTTGTTGGCTAATAAATCTGAGCATATTTATGGTCTGTGATCCCTATTCCTGGTCTTTTAATGGCGACACGTTTGTGGGTGAATTAAAGCCGGGTTTTATTCACTAGGCCGGGGGCCAACGTGAGGCCTGGATGCCTCCGCCTGTGAATGTTTTCCCTTCTCTCTCTTACCCAGGTGGTAAATCACACTCATTGTCAGGCCGTGCTAAGTTAGTGTGCGTCATTGGGGAGAGCAGGAAGCACGGGGCATAATTCTGTCCATCAGTTTAATTTATTGTATCGGTAGCTTTGTAATCTCTGCCCGATAAATTAGAGCGGCTGACAGACAAGAATTCGGTCCTGGGACGGTCCATCAGGATCCTGGACTGGCTGCGGACCTTATTTCTCTCTCAGCTCTCGTAGTCTGGCATGCAAGAAGCAGAAATCTCTCTCTGTGAGGGGTAGTCCTCTCATATTTTTGTGATTAGGACGCGGACACGATGTTTTTGTCAGGTTATCATTTACATCATAACACACGGGGCTGTTAGAAGGATTTGTTAGAAACATGAAAGGAATAAAAAAAGAGAGTGAAAAAAACAACAGAGAAAGAGAAAGAGATAGGACATGACCTTGAGAAGAGGTCTTATTTCAGGTGAAATATAACCCTAATACAAGGGCACTGCTGCAGCATCTGTTTTGCAGATAGTGCACTTGGCTCCCTCTCCATGCATAAATCAAGCCAGGCATCTCAATGCTAGGTCGGACTTCTAGAGGCCAACAAACCTTTAACATAAGATTAAGGCCTCAGTAGAGCCATCCGTCTTCGTGTGATGGGGGAAAATAACAGAGCGCTCGATGGGCAGTATAACTTTACTGAATGAGGACTGACTACAACGCCATGCGTAATGACCTAGCAATTAATTCACATGCATACAATTAGTTTTTACAGCCGTGTGCAAAGGAGACGGTCCTCCTGAGGAAAAAAAAATTGAGTATGTTGTAAATGCAAAGACCAAAAATTACTTAGACGTTTAAGACGCCATCGCCATCTAGTGGCCGTAGTGATAATGGCAGTAGGGAATCGCGGGAAAATCTGTGAAAGGTTGTGGGTGTCGGATTGGTCAAACAAATAGGAAGTGAGGCGGAGCAGAACATTCAGTCCACATGGCAGCAGGTTTAGAGCATTAGGAAGATATTCTGTTGCTGGATGCTTTTGTCAGATGATGTTGAGGTGCAGAGCAGCAGCAGGGAAGTGACTGCCGGTTAGCATGTGGTGTTAACAGGCCGCGTTTCAGTCCTTATTCATTTCTCATGTGTAGGCATGCTTCTAATACTTATCGCATGTGCATCCAGACGTATGTGAAGGTTTCAGTCGCTGAGTGACATGTAATAGATGGTCGGGCTGTTGCCTGGTTTTCTAATTTAACAATGATTTGTGACGAATCAAAGCGTCGGAACAAACAATTATTATGGTTGTTTGTGCTGAAGGACGTGCGGGTACAATGACTAATCAAAACCAATTAGCTAATTACTCAGCTGGAAATGTATTAACAAGTAAAAAAAGAAAATCTTAATTGAATTATAATACGTTTTCATAAATGAGTAATTCAAGCATCCTCCTCTGTTATCTACGGTAAGAAAAGCGAGAGAAAACACCGAACTCTTGACTCACGTCTTGTATGTATTTTCGTTTAATTGTAGTAAATGTAAACGGTGTCAGCTGCCGTGTGGTGACAACAAAGAAGGCAGACCAAAGCAAAGCTGCCACTTACCTTATAAAACATGCATATCTTCCAAAGCATGGGTCTCCTTTGTGGGTTTAACCTACCAAAGGCAACGGGCGGTTTTACAAGACGCCTGCTCAGTGGATACAACTGTACTTAGCATAAAAGGGAAAGCAGCCTGCGAGGAGACCCAACAATGAACCATATCTCCCTGTAGCCTTCTCGACGCGATGCATTTACATATCAAGCCACTAGCCCTGATATGTAAACACATTCCATCAGATGCCGCCATCGCAGCCAATGAGAGTTATTTCGTTCCCCCCTATACGGCTCACACACAGTGCAGCGCTAGACAAAGAGAAGAGAGCCTGAAAGAGACATCTCATGTCATCACCCAAGAGAGATAATGGTATTGTTATACATCCTTGATCACAGACAGTCTCACGGCATCTTGCTCTCTTTTTCACTCATTCTTTGTCTCAGTGCTCTTAAAAGTCTCTCTATCGCTCTCGCTCGCTCTTGGATTTTGTGCACACGCACACACGCACACACACACACACACACAGTACATGAGTAAAAATTCCAGCACACTTCAGTGCGATAGCTCCTCTTCTCTTTCAGGGTTTCATCTCAATAGCTTTTTTATCTGAGCACTTCAATTTGCAAGCCTAGCTGGAAGGCAGCTCCTCCTGATATGTTAATTGCAGGGTACTTAAGCGCTAAAAGATTAACATAAAACCCTTTGGAAACAAGCTAATAGTTTATGATAATTTGTGCATGGCCTTTGTCTGTCTATCATTACATTGCCTCTAGCGGTAATTTTATCAAGCGGGCTGTAAAATATCATTTAAACAAGTTCACTTTCAGATAATTAATAGTAGAAACTGTATTATTCAATTGAGCCACATTGGCACCATTAACAGAAATGGCAACTAAGCTATAATTAAAGTATTTTATTTTATTAACCTATTCATAATGTTGGGCGAGTGATGACACAGAGAGACAGACAGGCTTTTTTTTTCTTCTTGCCGAGGCGATCTTGATTGAAGCTTTTCAATTAGCAGGTGGGTGCGCGGCCGCACCTCCCGCACGCGGTGACACATATGAGCACGAGGAATCTTCTGAGCTGACGGGTTGGAATTCGCGCTGTTGTGCCAGGACGAGAGATTCAGATCGAGATAAAGGTTTGAACCTGGATTTGAACCCTCTGCTGGGTGAGATGAAACGATCGCACCTGGATGATCTCACTCAGGAGCACGTAGCAGCTCCGAACTAATGCGATGCTACGGGGCTAATCAGGGGTGCGCGGTAACAGTGGGTATATCAATTTTAATAACCTACGTCAGACAGTTACACGTTAGTTGATTATTTAAAAAAAAAAAAATTATTCGACGATCACAGAGCTGTCGCAGTTCACATCCGACGTCAAACGAAATTTCAAAGCGCGAGAGTGAGCGTACGTGTGTTAAAGTTTGAAGTGTGTTCGACACACACACACGCACGCACGTCGACACACACACACACACACCGTCTTCTCATGAATAATACAAAAACTCCTTTCACCAAACAGCTCAAATAGCTATTCATTCATCTGCATACCTGGAGCTTGCAAAGAGATCGGCCCGCCATTACCGCCGGAAAAAAAAAAAAGGAAAAAAAAAAGGAGGGAAACGTTCCCCAAACAATTTGCTTCAAAATGAGACAGGAATGATTCTGTTCTTTTCAACGTCAGAGACAGGGCCCTGTGCATAATGATGTTAGCGTAATGGGGTGACAGATAGACTGGGAGACCATGACATTAGCATGAGAAACGCACCAGTGAGCAGCCGCTCAACTGTGGTCTCAGAGGGCCCTCAGACATCCACTCCGAACATCGTTTGTCTCACAGCTCCACAAACGCCTGACAAATGAAGACACACCGCGTTTTTATGCCGAGCGATATACCATTCCACTTTGGCAAACACATGACTTTAATGACATAGGGAAGACCCGTCTGTGCATTATACAAAACCATCTCTTGTCTTATTAGTGAGCAGGCTTGTTCGGTAGCAGGTGAGGAAGACGTGATGCTAACAATCAAAGGACACAGAGGTTAAATAGGTCAAAGTACATGGAAACCATTTATTTGCTTATGATTTGAGATACGGTAAAAGTTATTTTCAGGCCTCATAACCTTAAGTTGACACTGCAGGAAGTCAGCAGTTAAGAACTAATCTTCAAAACCCGATTTTTTTTGCGCATGGCGTTTACCATTATGGCCGTCTGTCAGAGTTTGCTAACAATATCTGTATGAAGCTGGAAGTACCTCAAACCTCGTGGAGTAGCATCACATGTTTAGAAGAAGTGATATACAACATATAATACGCTGTCAAAACGTAGATGCTGCAGAAATAAGCCACGGCCTGAAACACGCCGGAGCCTCTGACAGCCCCGCCGTCCAAACCACGACACCGTCGAAGGGTGAATGTCTCCTGTAAACATTTATCTTCCCCGTGAGAGTGCGTCTGTGTGTGGTTTCGGCCTGGCGACAGCAGCTTCTCTGAGGCTTTATCTGCGGCATGACAAGACAACCTGTAATATAAGAGCATCTGGAGCTCCTCTTCAAACACAGCCTTATCTCACGCCAAACATTCCCCGAGGCCAGAGCGGAGCAAGAGTGGCCCCGGACCAGACCAGACCTCACACCGTCTCCCCCCCTCCGCATCCCACCCATCCCGCGAGCTGAGTGCACAAGCTGGGAAAGGTCCATCAGGGCTCACGTGTGTGTTTACACGGCGTGTTCTGCGAGCGCGGCCTCGACAGCTGAGGACAACAACGTTGGCGTTTCCTGTGACGGAACTCGTCTGCCCGGAGTTTTTCCTCCCGTCCCGCTAATCGGGCTGGAGGTTAATGGTGTTGCACTCAACACAAATGGACACCATCGCTCTTCATCCGCTGACTTAAACATAACTGTTGAGACTGGAACTTAACACAGATCACTCATCTCGGTGTTTGGGGGGAATTTATTTTACATCAATCTTAAGATAAACAGCGAGAGCCATTACGGATCTCGAGGAATGAACGAGCTGCATGTGCACGCTATCACTTTCTCGCCGTGACTGATTGCAGCCTTCATAAGCTGCGAGGAAATCTTTAAAACAACTAAACAAGGCCATTGGGTTTTGGCAAAATTACACAGAGATACTCACTCAAATGAAGTTTAATGTTCCTACACACATTACGGTATGGTGCCGAAAGCGCTCTTGCTCAACGGAGATCACTCATGTGTGTGAAGACTCAGTTAAAAAGTTCCATTCATTGCTCAGTGCTGTGTGCTTTGCTCGGACTGCTGCCTTCAGCCAGCCCATGGGGAGGATGTAGAGATGCCCCTCTCTGGGGTCCGTACATACGGCCTGTGCCTCACTTCAAAGAGAGGGCAAGAGGGCAGTGTATTCCCCCCTAACACAGATCCATTCAGCTCACAGCTGATTCCTCAATGTGTGTGCAAATGCGTCTCACTTTGACTCTCTCTAGGCCCCTCTAGCTTTTCAGACTTCTCTCCATCCTCTTGTTTTACTTCCCTTTTCTGGAGAATGGATAAAGGAGGACGTTAAAACTTTAGCATGCGGTGTGGGTGAGTGTGTCTTTACTGTGATGTGTAATAAATGAAGGGTTTGTAATCTCCAACACATCATTCAAGCCTTCGTCGTGATTCACAGCTTAATGCAAATGCATACTGATACTGGAAGAGCATACGGGGGGAAAAAGGGGGCTTTGCACTGACCTCCACATACCAGGTGACAAATGAAAAATCATCAGTCCGAACAGAATCACAGAGAGGAAGTGCATTTCTGCTGCGGAGAGGAGCTGAGCTGAGCGGCCGCGGCGCAGGGA